>CANTUT010001251.1:0-2500 GCA_947687605.1 Reutealis trisperma | reverse complement strand
TCATAAGCGAGAGATTTGATTTACCTAGTGACTAAACTAGTGAATATAGGTAACAAAGTGGGTTATTGGTATTGAATTTGATAAATATCAATGTAATAAAATTTTCAAGGCCCAACTTAATTGGATTGACCACCATCATAACGAAATTCATTTGGTTTATTTAGCAATTCAACATAGATCCAAGATATTTCATCGAATCACTGATGAAAAGACTCTATTTGTTCCCTGAACCAAATTACATTCTTAAAAAAAATTGGATAACTTGTTGATGCCTCCAGATTGTCAGATTTATCATTTGTTAAATTACTGGTTTAGTGTGAGAGAGAGATATTCCTATTTATTTTAACAATGAGTGAGTTAATGAATGAAAGCGAAAGAAATGAGGTTTAACCCTATTTTCTGGCTTTACGGCGGATCAATTATTCCCTGAAAGAATCTTTCGTATTATATTTCTTTTTTATTTCTTTTTTTTTCTATTTAGAATTCTATTTTTTTATAATTATTTAATTTTAATTCTATTTATTTTTTTATTTTATATTTATATATATAATTATATATTCTAATTAATTATATATTCTAATAGATATTAGAATAGATAATGGTATATTAATTATATTAATTATAATGGATAAATTTATTATAATGGATAATATAATTGGATAATATAATGGATATTGGTGATTAGAATGAATATTTTATGAATATAAGAATCAAAAAATTCTATGGAATCATGAAAGACGGAAAGATTCTTTGAATCTAGTCATACCATTTCGTTATATTGACAATTTCAAAAAACTGCTCATACTATGAGCATAGTATGATGGCGGTCGGGCAAATGTGCCCCCATCGTCTAGTGGTTCAGGACATCTCTCTTTCAAGGAGGCAGCGGGGATTCGACTTCCCCTGGGGGTAGGGTATTACGAAAGGAAGTTGATCATGGATTATTAATAAGTCTGGAATTTATTTTTCCTGGGTCGATGCCCGAGCGGTTAATGGGGACGGACTGTAAATTCGTTGGCAATATGTCTACGCTGGTTCAAATCCAGCTCGGCCCAATAATTCACTGATCCGCCATGAAATGATATAACCCCTTTGTTCTCTCGAAATGCCTGATATGGGTCAAAATTTCTGATATATTTCTACCTGTTCTTTATTTTATTTGCTTTATTTTTTTTTTTTTTCTCACAAATTCTGATCTTGCTAATGATCTAGATTCAGATCAGGATTTGTAAGTATAAAGTTTAAGAAAAAGAGTAATGTAAAGAAAAAAGAGTCTTTGAAAAGTTTTTTTTATTATCAATCGACTTTGATTTTTGAAATAACGAAAAGATGACTAGCAATCCCTGTCCCTTTTTTATCACTAAAGCGGATATCCATGTGGATATCAATAAACCACTCCCATTTCTGTTCCAAGGCGGTGATTCAAATCTAAAATCTAAATAGAAAGGGTTTAAAAGAAATCATAAGAATATGTATGCTGTACACTTTATTGCATTTCCTCGGGATTGTAGTTCAATTGGTCAGAGCACCGCCCTGTCAAGGCGGAAGCTGCGGGTTCGAGCCCCGTCAGTCCCGACGGATCCAAATCCAACAATCTAATAAAAAAATACATCAATTCATCTCTCCCCTTTCCCTTTTCTACGAAAGGGGACAACTAGCACAATTTCATTCCAAAAGGCATCATTCTTATTATTTATTATTTTATTTATTATTTATTCTTAATTTTTTATTTATATATATTATTTTATTTATTTCTATTTTTATTTATATTATTTCTATTTTTATTTATATTATTTCATTATTTCTATTTTATATTTCTTTTTTTTTTCGTTTTTCATTTCTAATCAAAGTAAATACAAATATAGGAATTTTCGTTTTTTCAACTAGTACTGATTGATAGAGACATATATGGATTAGTACAATTATATGTAGTATCATATTCAAGATTCCAAAAGATACTATATTGAATTTGGATTTTTCGATTACTCCTGACCGTATAATGAAATCGAATCGAGTACCATATCTTTTCCGATAGCCCATACACAAATGGAATTTGTAAATGGAATTTGTATTTGTACGATACAAAATGAATTTAATTGCTTTGATAGAATATTCGATTTTTTTATACTATATTGGGACTTGTCTTTATCACATTTTTTTTCCAATAAGTTAGATCATTAAAAAAGGAGTTTAGAACTTAACTCCCCTTTCTCTCTTTCGTTTTTATTGTTTGTTTGGATTTGGTTGTAACCAATGTAAGTGGAAAGGGGAAGGGGGTTACATGATACTTCGTCAGATGATTAAGGCGATAATTTTATAGAAAAGAAAGAATATGATAAATAAAGCAAAGTAAAGAAATTATCAATTGAATCAAGAATCCATTTTTGAATTCGGTATGGATAAACAATCTTTCTATGTTATACTATTCAATTCTCGACAATGAATTGATTTGATAGCCCAGATATTGTTATTCATGATATTGATCAGACTCGATATCATC
>CANTUT010001250.1:112500-117500 GCA_947687605.1 Reutealis trisperma | reverse complement strand
TTCATATTGTTTATGTGTTTGGTTCCAATATGAAATTTGAAATAATTGAAACTTTATTACTTCATTATAAACATGAATTTATTGTAAATGGTTGGATTGATTATTGGAGTTTTTATGTAAAATTAGTTCAAATTTCTTCATTTTTCTCAAAATCGATTGAGTTCTAGATTTTTAAGAAAATCAATTTAATATTTTTGTTTTATTTCCAACACAAAGACTTTGATCATACTTATACTATATGTTAAATGGGTCTAATGGATGAATATCTTACTATTTAAGATTTTTGTATTATCTAGAAGAGCTTTAAAGATCGATATGATCACTTGAAAGATATGGTACTATCACAAACTCAATATGATTGGCTAAATCTACGCCCACAAGACTTGAAGTCTATTTTAGAATATAATTCAACCAGGTTTAAAATTACTTCATAGTTGAAATTGTGCAGTAATAAAGTTACATGCTCCTATAGTAGCAGTATAAAAGTGAAAATTTACAAATATTGTTTGTCTTCTAGTAGTTGCAAAAAATAATTGCTAATGAGAAATCATCAAATGATACCCACTAGTACAACTACATTCCCTGAAGTGAATGCTATAAATCATTTGGTAAATCATGAGAATTCTAAAAGAATAATTGCTAATGAGAAATTATCAAACAATGCCCACTAGTACAACTGCATTCCCTGAAGTGAATGCTATAAATTATTTGGTAGATCATGAGAACTCTGAAAAAGTAACAACTCATATTGAGGACAAAGCTTAATATTGGTGATTTTATGTAAACTCTCTAAAGGAGTAATTTGTAAGTGTTTTATAAGTTATGCATTATAATGAGTTATTTCATTGTTGTTTTATCTCCCGTATACATGCATAATATATTGCATTGAACCTGCAGTTCAAGTATTGAACTTATAGTTCAATAATTAAACCTTGAAAGTTTAGCATGAATGCCATTATGTATATCATACATACTCTCTTTTGAAACTTGTACAAGAACATGAGCCGCAAATTTTTAGTTGTGCTATGAATATATTAATATCACTATCTCAATGTGCAACAATGGGTCCATAAAAGAGACTAAGAATTTATTTTGATAAGGCACATTTCTCGACATTAGGGGAAGAAAAGCATTTGCAGTGCTAAAGAATATCGAAAAATTTATTGGAAGGAAAACCCTTTAAATAATTTTGATCCATGTATAAGTTAGAGTGAACCAGAAGTTCATAAAATAATACAGTTGTAACAAATTGCAACTTAACTGTCAAATGCATTTATAGATGCTAAAAGAGTGACAAAGTCTCATATTACAGCTGCTAATACCCAGCAAGGGTTGTGGTTCCAATTGCAAATAGAAAATCAATCAATCTTACTACACGTCAAAAGTGTGTATAGTAAATTGGAACTAAAGATAAAAATTCACAGAAAAGAAAAGCAGCATCACTCATAAAACCTCATGAAGAGAAAGATCTCAGTCAAAGAGTTATAGCCAATTATGAGACACACATTGAGATAACAGAATAATTAGATCCTCTAGATATGATTTCTGGAGTTGATGATCATATAAATGAAAACTATGAGATCTCAACTATTTTTGTGATATAAGAGAAAGAGTTGACAGAAATTTAATTATTGTCGACAATGAATTTTTCTCAATAGTAGCTCTTATTATTTTGAGAGAAAATTTGAATCCAAAATCTACAAGTATAACTGAATATTAGCATAAACGTGATTGATTATCATGGAAAGAGGTAATTAAAGCATAGCTAGACTTACCCTATCATTAACTATGAGAAAACTAATTCTCTTATTATGGAAATGATCATGTTCCGATACTTAATTAGTATGGCAGTTAAAGAAAGGCTTGATATACGCCTTACGAAAGCGATATTTATATAAGAGTTGTAGAAGGACTAAAGATATCATAAATAAATACACATTAAATATGTGACATATATTTCATCAAATTGCAAAAATCCATATATGGATTAAAGCAATATGGAGATGTGGTATGATTGTTTGAATAAATTCTTATTAAAAGAAAGATATATGAATAATACACTAATATATGAATAATACACTATGTCCATTTGTATTTATAAAAGACCACGGAATAGTACATGTTATTATTGCAGTATAAGTTGATTTAAATATCATTGTGACTCCTAATGAACTCAAATAAGTATGTGCCTATTTGAAAAGTGAGTTCGAGATGAAAAATTTAAAGGAAATGAAAATTTATATCGGCCTATAGACCGATTATTAAGAAGTCCTAATACACTAGTATACTTATGTGGAAAAGATATTTAAGCAATTTTTGCATGGATAAATCTTTTTCTTCAAGCACTCCAATAGGTGGTCTGCTCACTAGAAGTGAAGAGAGACCCTTTTAGACCTAAAGAAGATAACAAACAATTATTTGGTCTTGAAGTACCATATATAAGTGCTATAGGGCGCTCTTGTATCTTGTAAATTGTGTTAGGCCTGATATTGCATTTGCAAGAAAAATTCATAGCTAGGTATAGCTCTGCACCTACAAAGAGATATTATAGTGGTGTAAAAAGTTATCTTCAATATACTATTAATATTATGATCATATTTTGATTCATATTTGAAATTGGTATATATGTGAATATTGGTTATTTGTTTGATCTACATAATGGTAGATCTTAGACTGACTATGTATTCACATATAGTGATACTGTAATGTTATAAAGGTTTTTATAATCCTGAAGTACCTCACTAAAGATACTCCCATTATGTTTTAAAAATAATGCAATTCGCATTGCACAAACTAAAGCTGAGTATATCAAGGGTGTTGAAGTAGGCATATAAACTTCACTCAAATTCTTATATATATATATGAGCTCTAGAAATGATATCTACCAAATTCGCTCGAGCAACAACTTAATAGACTTATGTATTAAGTCTTTACCTAGTGTGATTTTTAAACGGTATTGTTTCATTAATTAGTATACACTATGTTAAAATCTGTCCTCATTAGGGAGAGCGAATTAGAATATAATTGTACTCTTTTTTCTTAGTTTTTTGTCCCACAGGGTTTTCTTGGACAAAGGTTTGAATGAGACAATTTGTGCAATAATAAAATAACGTATGAAATGTATTCTTTTCCTTAACTATGTTTTTTTCCATTGGCTTTTTTAGCAAGATTTTTAACGAGGCATATTCATGGCACAAGTAATATCTTTAAGGAGTACTATAAATAAATTATTATATGTGGATATTACTTAAATATATTTAGATACAACCACATTTGAAACGCTAGTCAACAAAATTATCATGCGCCAACTAAGAGATATTTGACAGAAAACATATTTTCATGAGAGGGAGATTTTAGTGTACTGTACTCTTTTTTCCTTAGCCTAGGTTTTGTCTCATTGGGTTTTCTTGACAAGATTTTTAATGAGACAGTGTTATGATGCAAATCTCTATAATAATAATGCACTATTTTTCCCTTTTTTTTCACTAGGTTTTATTTTTTTAGTAAGGTTTTGATGAGACATATTCCTTATAAAAGACATCAAGGGGGAGTGTTATGATATATTATAGGATTTGATTGATATCTTTCCATATATATAAATACTCTAGTTTCCATATTAGTATTGATTGTATTTTCCTTATTAGAAAAGTTTCATATTTTTTTCTCTTCTGTACTCTATATAAAGAGTCTAATACTATTGAATGAAATATACTAGAAAACTATTTTTTTCTCTATATTTTTTATTCTTATTCTTCTCCATCATATTTATAATAATAGTATATTTTTTCAAAAAGAATTTTATTGATTTTTTTTCTCTCTGTCTCTTTTAGATTTTTGTTTCATTATTATCATATTCGCTTTTTTTAAATGAAAATTGCAATTTTTTATTTTTTGTTTTAGCACATTTATTTTAATTAAATATGTCTATGTTAGCATGTTGATCGAATTAGCTTAATTAAAAAAAAATTAAATTCGAATAATTTAATTATAACAAATAATTTTTTTGTAACCATCTTTTGTAACCACAATAAAATTTATGTAGAAAATACAATTTATATCAAATTTAATGAAGATTAGTGCAATTTATCCTAAATTATTTTTGTAAAACTGTAAATTCATTTAAAAAAAATAGTATGTATCTTCCCCTAACCCCTAACCCAAGTTAAAGTAAATAATGTTTAAAATATTAAAATCATACCTTAAAAATTTAATTATAAAAATAAAAATATATATACTATATATAAATGTATGGAAGAGAGATAAGCAAAATTACTTAAGACCCCTCACTAATTTTTTTAATTATATATTTTTGATGGGTAGTATGGTCATTTATTAATTAAATAATATAATTATTTAATTATATTTAATTTAAATAAGGAATAATGAATTCAATTAGAATAAGAAAAAATAATTATTATTTAATATATAATTAATTATATTTAATATTTAATTATATTTAATTTAAATAAGAAAATATTGAATTCAATTTGAATAAGAAAAGAATAAAATAATTATTATTTAATTTATAATTAATTATATTTAATTTAAATAAGATTAATATAATATATTAATTTTCAAGTTTGTATTGTAGTATTAGTACTACTAATTTAACTTATTAATTTAACAAATTATTAATTTGAAAAATTAGTTAATGTTTTAATATATTACCTTCTGTATTTATAAAAATTCTTATCAAATACAATAAATATTATTCCTTTTATGTCAATTTCCACGTATATGATTTACAATAAAATAATTAATTTCACAAATTAATATAATAATTTAAAAATTAATATTTGCTAGAAAAATATTTATATTTAAAAAATTTAAGATGAATTATGGTTTTATTAGGTAAATATTTAGTCAAGTATTATATTTTTCTATCATAATATAAATTTATTATTTGTTTTCATAGGTTGTTTATGTGTTTGAGGAGTCAAATGAAATGCAAGAACAATCAAATATAAAAAATTACCCTAACATTAATATAAAAAAAAAAA
>CANTUT010001250.1:0-105000 GCA_947687605.1 Reutealis trisperma | reverse complement strand
AAAATATGACAGTCATGGCTCTTTATCCCTAATAATCTTAGTTTCTGCATATCAACGCATTGACCTACATTAAATACATACCCATCAGGAAATTTTAGATCTTTCAGCCATTCACATAAGACTTGTTTGGCTTGCTTATGGAACACATATTTTGCTTTAGGATATTTTCTAGACACTTCATCCATCTCTAACTCCTTACGGAGACAAAATTATTTTAATTCCTATATGGATTTAGCATTATCTTTGGTTTTCCCTGGGATGTCCATTACCGTGTTGAATATATTTTCAAACACATTCTTCTTAATATGTATGACATCCAAATTATGTCTAATCATATTAGTCCTCCAATATGGCAAATCCCAAAATATACTTTGTTTCTTCCATCCACATCTGCTTCACTTTGCAATTTAAGCATTCACATCATCAGCTCTTACTTCGGTCACCCTCATCAACTTCAAACTAGTTATTTCTTGCAACAATTCAATTCCCAAATGTATAGGTGGAGCAGTTGCTAGAACAGCTCTGTTTTTTATGAAAGTTGTTTTGTTCCGTCTAAAAGGATGATCAAGCGGTAAGAACTTGCGATGGTAATCAAACCACAATTGCTTACCCCCTTTAGAAGGAGTGAAAGAATCTGTCAGTTCCTTACAATATGGACATGGAAGTCTATCCTGAGTACTCCAACCAGACAATATACTATACGTAGGAAAGTCACTCACAGTCCACATCAGAGCAGCTCGCATCTGAAAATTTTGCTTCGTAGACACATCATATGTTTCAATGCCTATATCCCACAACTATAGCAATTTTGTAATTAGAGATTGCAAAAATACATCCAACTTTTGTTTTGGATTATTTGGTATGGGAACTATTACAAATAGGAACATGTACTCCTTTTTCATACACATCCCTGGAGGCAGATTATATGGCATCACTATAATTGGCCGTGATGAGTATTGTTGTCCGAATTGTCCAAAAGGTTAGAAGCCATCAGTGCATATGCCCAAATGGACATTGCGAATTTCAAAAGCAAAATTTGGATTCACCAGATTGAAATGCTTCCATTCTATAGAATCTGAACAGTGTCGCATCACCCCATCTTCCTCTGCATGTTCCGCATGCCATCTCATATGCTTTGTAGTTGCCTCAAAGGCATACAATCTCTGCAACCTCGGAGTCAGAGGGAAGTAAAACATAATCTTATATGGAAATTTTTTTCGATGGACATGCACCCCTACTTTTTGGCTTATATCTTGGCCAATCACAAAACTTACATGCAATTAGATTACTGTCTTCACCCCAATAAAGCATGCAATTGTTCTTGCAACAATCAATTTTCTCAACTAGAAGGCCTAAACCTTGTATTAACTTCTTAGAGCTGTAGAAACTATCAACCATTGTGTTCTTTACAAGCAACAACTCGTTGTACCATTGCAATATCTCATCATAACACCTTTCAGATAGATGGTGTTCTAACTTGATATTCAGAAGTCATGCCACAGCAGATAATTTAGACTGTTTCTCATAGCTAGGCCACAATTCTTCTTTAGCTGCCTCTAACATGTCATACAGTTTATGAGCGGTCAGATTTGGAGCTTCCTCCATTCGATCCCAATCAAAATCTAGCCCAGCAGCATCCATTAACATATTATGGTATGTAGTTGAAGAACAATTATCCGTATCTTCAATGCCTACTTCTATCACGGTTGAAGATCCAGACCCACTGACTTCACTATGTAAATACCATTCATAATACCCTGATACAAAACCCTTCTTTAGAATGTGTAACTTGACAATATCTAGCTCAAGGAAATTTTGATTCTGACATTTTTTATGGTTACAAGGACATCAAACACTAGTCCCACTCATGTACTATGGTTGAGATATCGTGAATTGCATGAATTGGTCTAAACCCTCCAAGAATTTCGGATTCAAATACCCATCAGTATGTCTAGAGTACATCCAATTCCTATTGGTCCTCATAATTATTCCCTATACATTCAATAGTATTAATTTATTTTTTATATCACACAAATAAAATTACATTTAAACTTATATGTTTGGTTATAATATTAATTAAGTTCGCAATGTCTAATTCTACATCCTTATATCTCTCTCCTTATAAGGTAAGAACCTAACCCATTTAGGAACTCATTGCTGCATAACTGTTACTGTTATACTCATACATGTGCTGAAATTTTGATAGCATCTCCTTACAGTTCTCCTAGTGCACCACATTTGAAAATCTACATAATCAGGACATTACTTCAATGTGCACTAAGAGAACATGGTGGAAGATAATACCAAAATTTCAGACAGTTGTATGAAATAAGAATATACACAGATAGTTATATAGACAACGAGATCTCTAAACTACCCAATTTGGACAATTTGATATCCTCTCACCATCCGATGAGCAGGATATCAAATAGGATATACGGTTAATCTTAAATATGTTAATCATTTTAATTAACAATATTTTTGGACATTTGATTGTAAAAGTCTAAAAATAAAATTAAAATCATTTAAATGCATTTAATAATAAGATGGTATAGATTCACCATGTAAATAACAATTGCAACATCACAACATAAGAACAAATAATCAAAATTAATAAAATAAATTCACAAGATAAATGCAAAACGTTGCTGAATACAATATAAATTCATAAATACATTATACTTTTTTCCATTTTTTTACCGTATCATAATTTTACACATATATATTATGTCTTAATAATAAAAATAAAAATATTATATTAGATATATTTTTTATATCATTTTAGGAAAAAATTTTATTAAAATTCTTCTTAATCTTTTTAATATTGAACATTTGAATTTTAATTATTTGTTAGCATTAATTAAGCTGTTATATATTATTATATTTTATAGATTATTTTTTCTTTAAGAGGATATTTGTCATTTTTTTTAAAAATCTTATGAAATGTATTTAAAATTTAATTTTTAATGGCAAAATTTTAATTAATTATTTTCTTTTTATTTTTCGTCAAAATATTTTTACTCTTAACTTTTTGCAATTTCTTATTTTTTTTATATTTTATAAAATGCATTTATATTTCAATTTTTGGTAGCATATTTGTGAATTTTTTTTATTTTTAATGTGATGAGAATTTTCAGTATTTTATGAAATTTATAAAAAATTAATTTCACTTTTTATAGCATGATTACTTTATTTTTATTTTTCATCAGAATATTTTTACTCCTAACTATTTGCAATTTCTTATTTTTTTGCATTTTATAAAATGCATTTATATTTCAATTTTTGGTAGCATATTTGTATTTTTTTTAATTTTTTAATGTGATGAGAATTTTTAGTATTTTATGAAATTCATAAAAAATAAATTTCACTTTTTATGGCATGTTACTTTCTTTTTATTTTTCATCAAAATATTGTTGCTCCTAACTATTTGCAATTTCTTATTTTTTTGTATTTTATAAAACGCATATATAACATATAATTTTTGTAGAATATTTGTGGATTTTTTTAATTTTTTAATGTGACGAGAATTTTTAGTATTTATGAAATTCATAAAAATTAAATTTCACTTTTTATGGCATGATTAAATATAAAATTGTTAATCATTTTATCAGTATTATTAATAGATTTATTTAAATAAAACTCAAATTATGTCACATATATATACATCTATAAATTCACATTAATTTAACAACATAATTAAAAATTACATTACAATACAAAAATCAACCACAAATTACAAATTCACATCACAACATCAAAAATTACAAATTTACATCACAACATTTATTTTTTTTTATATACATTTACAAATAAACATGACAAACTATAAATTATACATAAAATAATTAAAAGAACATTACATTCCAAATTATTATATTTATATATTAGTATAAATAAATTAAATTACAGTACAAATCTCTTGAAGCAAGAACTCAACTTATATTGTTGGCCCACACGTCAATTATCTGAAATAAAATTAAAATTCTATCAATAAAACCAAGATAATTAAAATAATTACTAGCATAATTTAATAAAATAATTTCACCATATTTATTTAATACTATCATAAATTAATAAAAAATTTATTAAGCTTAAAAATATAAAATATCTTAAATTAAAAAATTTATTAGCATATATATATATATATACATATATACGTATTGTGTATATATGTATATATACACAGTACACATGTGTACTGTGTATATATACATATATACGTAATATATATATATAAATATAAACTGTTATATATATATATATATATATATATATATATATATATATATATATATATACAAATTTCTAAACAATGTAAACAAAAAATTAACAAATTTTCAACAAAATCAATCTAAACCAAAACTCAAAAATCTAAACAAAAATTCAATTAAAATCATAATCAATAATAAGATAATAATGTAAATACCGGTGGAAAAATGAAATCTTCGGTGAGGGATGAACACCGGCCAGTGAACGGGAGGGCAGCAGAGAGTAACGGCAGAGGAGAAGAGAGAAGAAGAAAAAAAAAGAGAAGAGAGAAAAATGAAAGTGAGCAGCTTATATTTCATTATTACTGATGGATTACCGACGGACAATGCCATATGGATTAAAAAATCCGTCGGTAATCCATCAGTAAAAAGCTAAAAGCGGTAAAATGCTCGCCTATTTTTCCTTCCGTTGGTATTTCGCCAGCATTAATTAAAATTTACTGACGGATTACTGACGAAAAGTCTACTGCTGCATGACATTCCGTCAGTAAATATTTTAATTCCTGCGAAAATCATCTGACGATATTTTTCAATACGGTCGGTATTCCGTCAGTATATGGTCAGATTTACTGATGGAATACCTACTGCAGTTGATAATTCCATCAGTAAATATCTTAATTGCCGTCAAAATATTTTCGCGTATCATTTTTCATCTGTAATTGGTCACTAAACTATTGGTAACAGTATATTCCATCCGTATTCTGTCAGTAATATTAATTTTTCATCAATAAATGGTCAGTAAAGAGACAAATATTGTTGGAAAGCGTTCAATTAGTATTCTGTCAGTATTCGATCAGTATTTAGAAATGGATTGCATTTCGTCGCTAATTTTCATTAGTAAATCATTAGTTTTTTGTAGTGTTTTTATTTTAATTAAAATATTAATACTAATAATAAATAAAAAAATTCTCAATGATTGGTCATTAAAATTATAAAATTGTAAAATTATTAAATATTAATAATAACTATTTATGATTAGATAGTTTAATATAAATTAAAACTAATTGTGCTAAGAAGATAATTAAATTAATTAATTTGTCTATTTATTTAAAAAGAAAAATTTAAACTTAGATGAATATTACAAACTAAAAATTATGCTAATGAGTTTGTTAAATCTTAATAAATGATAGACATGTATTTTTTTTAATAAACAATGATAGATATATTTGTATGAAATATTTTCTAACAAAGTATTTACATATAAATTTTTTTTGGATGAATTATGGTTTTATCGAGTAAATTTTTAGTAAAATATTTATATTTTTATATCATGATATGATTTTATGATTAGTTTTCACATATTCTTTATGTATTTAAAGAGTGAAATAAAATGTGAGTGCAATCAAGTATGAAAATTTATCATATCAAAAATATAATAAAAAATAGAATTGTAAGTATGTTGTGGAAGTAAGAAAACAAGTGCAAAGAGAAGAAAAAAAGTGATTAGTTGTTTTCAGGTAGAATTATAATTAATATGATAAAAATTTTAATTTTACTTTTACTTGAATTTTAGGATATAGTTGATATAAAACATTAAAAAAAATGATTATGTATTAGTGATAACTTTCATAATATAAAAATTATCTTATGAAACCAAATTAAAATTATTTACAATCTTTTATAATTATTTGTCATCCTAAATATATTTTTATATTAATTAAAATATTAATACTAACAATAAATAAAAAATCTCAATGATTGGTCATTCAAATTATAAAAATTGTAAAATTATTAAATATTAATAATAACTAATTATGATTAGGTAGTTTAATATAAATTAAAACTAATGTGCTCAAAAGATAATTAATTAATTTTTCCATTTAATTATAAAAAAAAAGTTAAAACTTAAATGAACATTACAAATTAAAGATCAAGCTAACAGGTTTGCTAAATCTTAATAAATGATAGACATGTGTTTTTTAAATAAACAATAATAGATATATTTGTATAAAATATTTTCTAGCAAAGTATTTACATTTAAAAGAATTTTGATGACTTATAGTTTTATCGGGTAAATATTTAATAAAGTATTATATTTTTGTATTGTAATATGAGTTTATGATTAGTTTTTCATAAAAAGTCACATGAAATGCGAGTACAATCAACTAAAAAAAATTATCATATTAAGAATATGATAAAAAAAAAAAGATGAAATTGTAAGTATGTTATGAAAGTAAAGAAACCAGTGCAAAAATTATAAAACATAAAAAAATAATGATAAATAACTTTGGATTAGTAATAACTTTTATAAGACAAAAATTATCTTATGAAGTCAAATTAAAATCACTCACATTCTTTTATAATTATTTGTCATCCTAAATATATCTTTATTTTAATTAAAATATTAATACTAATAATATTGCATAAAAATCCTCAATGATTGGTTATTAAAATTATAAAATTAATAAATATTAATAAATAATTATGATTAGGTTGTTTAATATAAATTAAAACCAATTGTGCTTAGAAGATAGTTAATTTGTCCATCTATTTAAGAAGAAAAAATAAAATTGAGATTAACATTACAAACTAAAGATTATGCTAATGAGTCAAATTATTAAAAGCTTATAGTGAGAATAGGAGAGTGGACAAATAAATTTATTAAAGGCTCTTATACGTTGTTATACTATATTAATTAATATACTTATTTAAGTATAGAAGAAGGAGAAATAAATTTACTTAAGAGCCCTTTATTAATTGCTTACGAATTTTTTATTTAAATTGGATCAATTTAGGTATTTACTTATTAGATCTTAGATAATAATAATAATTAATTAATATTTAATTTAATTATAATAAAAAATGATATTGATTAGAACAAGACAATAATAAAAATAAAAGAAAAATCTAACTCATATACTAATTTAAACATAAAAATAATTGAATAAAATATTTAATTTGATGGTAATATCACTCAAATTTTGTAACTCAATATATAAAAATTGGTAATATATATATATATATATATATATATATATATATATATATATATATATATATATATAACAATGCAATTGAACAACAATAGCATATTCTTAACTTTAATTATGACTAAAATTTATGTGAAAAAAAAGGTAAATAGATGCTTATGATATAATAGAAGTTAGAAGTTCATAATATCCATATATATAATTATGATGTGCTACTGTGATAAAATATATAATATAAGAAAATTTGCAAAAAAAAATTGTATTTATATTTTTTAAAACTTAGTTTATTAATTTCTAAATAATATGAGTATGTTTCCAAATTTTCTATGTTAATAAGAATTTAATATCTTATTCTTATTACAATTTTTAATAATAAATTAACTAAGTATATGTATTATTATAATGTGTCATGCGTTAAACACGTTAATAAAAAATTAAATTAAATAACTCGATTGATTATTTAGTGTCACTTTATTTTATAGAGGCATTGATTATATATTTGAAATTAACTCGATTCCAATTGAATTGAGCTTGAATTTAGTCTATTTAGATAAATTATTAGATTAAAGTTAAACTTTTTAATACCTAGTTTCAGAAATTCTCAAACTTAATCGAGTTTTTATTCTTTTACATATGGGCCAAAACATATATTTATTAAACGAAAAACTTAGAATTTTTATATTCTGTATATCATGTACATTAATTAAATTAAATTTAAATATTTTATTTGTAAAATTTTATAAATACTCAATTTTTTCAAATTTTAAAAGTTTAATTTGTGCTAAATTATTTAAAAAATCAATTTTCAGCAAAAAAAATATGGATAATTATTGTTCTTGTTGCTTATTGGCGCAATTCCAAATAGCTCATAAATTAATTAACTATAATTAGTTAGTTAGATGCAATATTAAAATTTATTTAAATATCAATTTTATTCAATATTTTAATTTTTATGACTTATATTACAATAAGTATTAAAGAGAGTCAATGTATGAAGTATATATATATATATATATATATATATATAAATGTATTATATTCATTTTCTGTATCAAATAATTAACTTGGTTGAACTGCTAAAAAAAAAAGAACTTTTTCTTCATGAATGAAGCCCATAAGCCCAAAAGAGCCGAAAAAAATGAGAATTTTTTTACACAAATGACCTAAAAATATAAAAAAAATTTTTTTTTTATCATCTCTTTTTTTTTTTTGGTAACCTTTAATTCATGGCTTTATCCATGCCCTATCTTTTTTTTTTTTTTTTCAAATGTTCATTCAAGATAAAATTTATTTATGACAATAGTTATCCAAATGGTACCAAATTAGGATTGCCAATTTTTTAATATGATGTATTTATATTTGTAAATTTGGTTGAAAATTCATTATTCGATAAATAATTATTTATTTTATAAAAATTTAAATTAATTTTTAATAGAATTAATTATATCATATAAAATTAGTTCTCAAAATCAAATGGTATTTATGTGTTTATAAGTATATATTATTTATTATTTTAATTTTTTTATTTATTTTACTTTTAACTAATAGTTTCAATCATAATTATATGCTTCTCTAGTAATTTTGTTAGTTTAGTCTAAAAAAAAAATTTCTCTTATTTATTGATTTGGTTGGTATAAAAAGTGTATGATGGTATAGTTACCATAAAATTTATATTGATTTTGCTCCACATTTCACAAATTTATATATTTATATAGGTGTATTGAATTAGAAGAATTAAAAATTTTTATAGATTAAAAAGTTAAGAGATATTTAATAATGACTTTTAAATACTATAAAAGTCAAGGAGTATTTAATAATAATTTTTAAAAGCTTTAAAAAGGTTTATAGAAATCAATGAGTATTCAATTATAACTTTTCTAAAATTTATAAAAGTAAATATGTATTTAAAAAATTATTGACTTTTATGAATAATAAACTTTTATATAATTTTAATGACTTTTTATATAATTGTATGAATAAAAAAGTCTTAAAAATTCTCTTGACCTTTTTTTTTCAGTCACAAGTAGCCCAAAAACATAAAAACCAGACCACATTCCCTCGTCAATGTAGTTTACATCCCAAATTGAATTATATAAGAATATAAGTTTACTTATGAAACTCATTAGAGCAATGAAACCCTATGTTATGAATTTACTCTACTCATAGTTCCTACATACAATCAAGCTAAAAATTATTTATTTTTATTTTATTTATACAATTCGCACATTTATTAGCATGATATGATGATTATATTACATAGCTTTCTTCTAATTTAATAATTAATTGTAGGTGAAAATTAATGGGTAGACATGATTAGAATTATTTTGATGATGGTAAGAATAATGACTTATTGATTAATTAAGACAACAATATTCAATTAAAAAAATCAATTTTTGTCTTTAACTTAAAATAACGAATTAGCTAAAATTAGACTTATTCATAGGTCAGATATGAGTTTGAAAAATGTTAATTTTTTAAAAAAATTAATTGATCTAATATGTAATAATAATCATTGAAAGTCTATTAATATTTACGAAAATCTATTAATGTCCATAAAAAATTTTCAAAATGATGTCCTTGAAAGTTATCCATAAATTTATAAATTTCGTAAAAGTCATTAAAAATTTATGAATCCTATAAAAGTCATTTACTTGAAAAAAAAAATTATAAATGTCTTTAAAAATCTTAATTTAAATACTCTCCTTAATTTTCTTTTTTTTTCAAATTACCGAGATTTTGATTTTTTTTTAACAAAATTTACATAATATGAATTTTGGAATTTAAAAAATAATATAAAATTAAAAAAACTAATCTCTTGTTAAAAAAAAAAGCAAATCACAGCAAATAGTATACATTATTATAAAATTTAGTGTTTTTTAGTGCTAACAACAAAACATATAGATTACTATAAAATTTAGTATTTTTTTAGTATACAATAATTTGTATCAAAAACAAATTAAGTATATTTTCGGAATGTAATTAATATCTACTATTGTTTATACAAATCATGAATTTCGAGCAAAATAAAAAGTTACAGCAAATAATATACATTACACAAAAATAATATAGTTTTAGCAAATACTTAGTATCTAATATTGTTTAACATTTAATTTAAAAAATACATTAAATAAAATTCAATATACTTTTACAATGAAACTAATATCTACTATTATTTATACAAATCATGGATTTCAAACCATATAAAAAGTTACAACAAATTAGACATGGGCAATGGTTTGGAACCACTAGTTCCGGTTTGATTCCAACCTCTCTAAATATCGACACTTAACCGGCCTTTAAACTTTTCGGTCCGGTTTCAGTTCACGGTTCATATAATTTCAGTTTTGGTTTAAATATAGTTACAATTAGGTTTTGTTTGGTTTTAATTCCAATTCAAATAATTTAAGAAATTACAAAAATAAATATGAATAATTATGGAGTTCAAATTATTTTTATTTAAAAAATTAAAATACTAATGTGTTACTAAAATTTTAAATTCTTTTGAGTTAATTCTTTTGAGTTTTGAGCTAATTTAAAAAAATTATATTAATATAAAATAATATAATTTATAATATATTGATTGAATGATTTAAGACTATAATTGGTTAATTAAAAATAAATAAATAAAGACCATTTGTAATTTTTTTTTATAGTAACTAATTATTTTAAAAATAAATTAAAAAATGGCTTGGACTTATTTTTTTTGAATCCTATATATATATATATATATATATATATATATATATATATATATATATATATATATATATATATATATATATATATATATATATATATATATATGTATATGTATATATATAAAGTTTGTTTAGATTTTCTTACTGTTCGAACAGTCTGATCCGGTTCTTGTTATTTTTTTCATCCCCATGACTTTTAACAGGCCCTTAAACCTTTGGTTCCGCGATCCAGTTCATGAACCGAAACAGTTGATCGATCTGATACTGGATTTGACTTGGGTCTATTCTAGTTCGGTTCACAGTTTGAACTGGCTCTTTGCCCATGTCTATAGCAAACAATATATATTAAATAAAAAATAATATACTTTTAACAAATAATTAGTATTTAATATTATTTAATATTTAAGTTTATTTTTCAAGAAAATTAAAAAATTTAATGTTAAAGTGAAGTAATTTTCCAAAAGTAAAATCATAAAATATTCACTAGAGTAACTCAAACCATTAAAAATTTCATTAAATTAATAACCAATTACAAAATAAACCTAAGAGGTTAAAAAAATGTTAAAAAAGTAATAAGAAAGATATAAGAGAAATTCTTAGGTAGAATTAGTCTGCTATATTATCTGTAGATTAAATCAATTACAATTAACATGTGGCGCCATTTATTAAATATATCATTTATATTAGTTGGATTATTTATTAATATTAACTACCCGTGATTGAATACCATCTAATACAAATAATACTTAAACTAAATCTACATAAGAATTTATCAAGGTATAAATATGAAAAAAGAAAATTGAGAGGTTATAAATATTAAAAATATAAAATATAGAACATATGATGTAAATTTCTCAAAAAAATTATAAATAGGCCATCCATTACTATAAATAATGAAACTACTGATATTGGGATTTGGGAAGCTACAGTTCTCTGCTGATATTAAAATAAGGATAAATTACTATTTAGTCATTAAAATTTGATTTAATTAATTAATTTATTTTTATTTTTTTAGAAATTAACTAATTAATCTCTCAATTTTGATTCTGTTAGACTTTTTAATTATTCCATCCACTTTTTGTATTTTTTTATTAAATTTATGAAAAATTGACTAAAATAATCTTGTATATACAATAAATATAATTTTAATTTTATTATTTAAAATTAAAAATAAAAAATCCAAATTAATAAAAGTAAATAATATTTATATAACTATGTAATAATAATAAAAATAAAAAAATTATTTTAATAAAATTAAATAATTTTTATATAATTAAATGATTATTATATAATTATTGTATATTTTTATTAATTTGGATTTTTTATTTTTATTTTTAAATAATAAAATTAGAATTATATTTATTATATATACAAGGGAAATTTTATCATTATTTTATAAATTTAATTAAAAAAAGTATAAAAAACTAGACGGAAAAACTAAATAGTTTGATGAAATAAAAATGAACAATTAATTAGTTAGTTTCTCAAAAAGTAGAGATGAGTTAGTTAAATAGATCAAATCTTAAGAACTAAATAGTAGTTTACCTTAAAATAAGAATAATAATAAAGAAAAATAGTGCAATCAAAGTGGGAAAACTAGGTTGCACATAAATGAGACATGGGAAATGATACGATATGATATAAGGATACATCAATATTTGAAAAAATAGGAGACGAAATGCTAAGCACACATTACATAAGAATATATATAAAATATATATTTTGTGTGTAAATAGTATAAATATCTCAATATCTTTCAACTCTTATATTACAAATTGCATTCATAACGGTAATAAAAATTGATAGTTGTCTATATAGGTATAGAGAACGTAAAAAGAATAAAAATATATTAGGATTTATATTTCATTTTTTCTTTTTCTATTGTCATTAATTTTTTTATTAGCTAAAAATATCATATTAAAATTTATAATAAAATATATATTTTAAATTTTCTAAAAATATACTATAAACTTTTTAGAGTTTCCAAGAGTTTTGATATTCAAAACATATTCAACATGAGAAAGTCAACTTTGTAAAAATATCTATGCAACTAGTGCAAAAATAAAGAGATGTGCAATGTAGCTTGTCTTTTCAACGGTTATTATATTACTACCTCTATTCCAAAAAGGTTGTATATTATTTTTTTTAAGTTGTTTTAAAATATTTATCTACTTTAAAAATATATATATGTATTTGTCCATTTTATTTTTATTATTTGAAAGATATAGTACTTGTGTATTATCAAACTTAATTTAAAAAAAAATAGATAAGTATAAGTAAAGATATAAGTGAAAAAGTATAATAAGATCACTAATACTTTTTGGTTCAAATTGATCTAGATCAAAAGAGGCATATAGGTAATTTACTTATTTAATGTAGCGTAAAAGTAAAAAAATAACATTCTCTATTTTTTTCAATTAAAAAATAAAAAATGCTTAAAAAATTTTGAATTTCATTCTCTTTCTTATTTAATAACAGGCACTGATAATTCGCAAATATGTATTCTAATGCATTTCAATTCACAATTTTCAGTTCTCTTTTTATGAATTCCAATGCATTGGGAAATCAGTTTTGACTATTAGAATTCTACGTTTAAAATTTTATCTTCATCTTTTTTGTATTGAAAATTCTCTTTCTTCACAATATGCTGCATAACCTTTCTTCTTCTTATATCTTCATCTTCATAATTTTACTTCTTCATCATCTGTGAAGCTATTTTCTAATCTGGACAATTTCTTTTATGAAATTTCTTCTTCAGATATTTCAACCTTCTTATTTACAAACACTCATTCTAAAAATCTGGCAATACTTGACTAAAACGGAAACTAAAAGCAAAAGGAAATTTAAGAGGGCCCAGTTAAATGTCGTTTTCCAAGGCATTTAGCCTGGAATATACAGTTCTTGGGAAGAATGTGCACCTAATGACACAAGTCTTTTTACCCCATGGTAAGAGACTGTGGCAGCCCATAATTCATACTTTAGATCACAACACCATGAAGATGGCCCTTCCAATGTTGAATCGAGTTCTGGAAATCTTAACGGTGACAATAGTTTGTTTTATGTTTTTCTTATTGGGGTTATATATGGGATTCAATTATGTAAAGGGAATAGGTTGTACTTCCTCTAATATCTTTGCAGATTTATTATGAAATAGATGAATGCTTTTGATCTATTTTCAAATTTTTCTATATTTTGTCATGTTGTTTTCATTTTTTTTTTGGGTAAAAAAGTATTTCTTTCATTAAGAATAGAATCCAAATAAGCCAGTTTGAAACAAATAAAAGTTATATCATTCAGACATGTATGTGGTATTTTTATTTGCATGTCCATGCCATTGTTAATTTCTTGTTCTTATTTTCTTGACTGTGATGCAGGTTAAGGGAGCTTCGCACGCTAAAAGGAAGGGTTGAGTCATTTGCTAAGTTAAGGGGTTTGGACATTGACGTCATTAATTAGCACTGCATAAGGGTTGACTCTTCATTTTTTTTTTCTCACACGCCTATATGTGTTCAATTAGTACTAATTATCAACTCATAAATGGATTATGTATAAGCTTCACACTTAGAAATTCCTAGTTACAAAGCATGAATTGGACAGCTATAACAAGATGATAAGAATAATATTGGTTTTTACTTCAAATTATTCACATGAAAAGCCAAAATAAAAGACTACCATTCCAAATTTTAGTGAAAATCCACTGAATAGCCACATCAATTTGATAGCAATATTATGATAGCCACTATCACTTTGTATAGCCAGATTCTTTTTTGAATTGCATCATCCAAACATCCAACCTACTGAACATGATCATCTTCATGTATTTCCCCATCTCAAAACCATATTGAACCAAGTGTGAGGAAAATAAAAAGTATATGCTTTTTAATTATCATTCACTGAGGGCGGAAAGTGGGAGTCTCATCAAATTTGCCATTAGCTAATACAATAGTAATGCAAGAGAATAGAAATTTAATTAAGCATAATTGTGTTTTTAGAAGTTTTCAGTATGCATCATGATAAAATAAAATAGTGATTTTACTAGTTCAAATTGAAATTTGGTGACCCTGGTATGTCTTTCTTTAATAATTACAGGTGAAATTATTAAAGAAATAATAATTATATATACAAATAATAATTACAGATGTGCTATGCCCTTTTTCTCATATTCTTTTTATATACCATAAATCATATATTATATATACAAATCAAAGAAATAAATTCAAGATAAAAATAGTTGGGTTTATTGGCTAACAATTAATTTAACTTCTTTAAGGTCATAGGTTTGAGTCTCAATGTTAACATATTTTATATATTTGTTTCCATTTTTTATCAAATCCATTACCGTTTTATTTAAAATAATTATTTTATTTTAAAGAAAATTTATAAACAAACAAAATAAATATTTTTATTTAATTAATTTTCATAGAAGAAAATATTTATTTACCTTAATTATGTATATCATTTTCATTTTCCAAATATAAACATAAAATAGAATTAGAATAAATAAATACATGTCTCATTTTAAATTATAAATATTCAATAAAATTGAATAAATATATATTTTTATAAAAATATGAATTATAAAATAGATAAAATTTTGGGTTATTACGAGAAACAAAAGAAAAATATTAAGTTTAGAAGTTTCAAAATAATTTTTCCTTATTACTTGTAAATTCCATCAAAATTGATAGAATTTTTTTTTAAATATAACCAAATTTATGAAATTAATTAGATAAAATTTCAAAAAATTCTTTTATATAAAATATAAAAATATATATTTAATTAATTACAAATAAACTTCATAAAATTTAACCAAATTTATTTATATTTATGAATTCTAAATAATAATAAAAAAGTAAATGAATTCATCGAATTAATTTCATATGACTTTAAATTAAAATTTAGTCAAGTTAGGTCTAGCATTAGCTACTAGCATGACATTTTTGGCTTATATCTTTGATTATATAATAAAATACTGAATACTAATTCAACTAATTAGCAGCTGCAATTTTAAGTATAATTAAGATGCTAACCAATAAAATTTCTATTGACTCTTATCTTACTAATATGTAGTTTTAAAAAATGTAATTTGATGAATACATAATTTAACTCATTTCGCAGGAGAAAAAAAAATTTTCAAATTTGAAGACTAATAGAAATCTTTATCAATTTTGTGATTATTTGCTTTGCAGTTTAATTATTTGCTTGAATTAGAATTTGATTGTAAAAAATTTAAATGCAAGAATTTTGATATTAGTAGTTATATAATGGATGCTCACTGAGCCATTTTATTAGCCATGTTTAAAATTTTGACAAATATGCTTGGCTTTTCTTAGAAGGAAAAGTTTAAAATGTTGATTGCAAGTTTGCTGATACCAAATATATACTAAATATATACCAAATTTTGGTATATTATCCTATTTATTGTTAGCTTATCTTTTTAATCTTTTGAAATTTGCATTTGGTATATATTAAATTAGTTACAAATACCAAATATATACTTAATATATTCCAAAATAAGGTTTTGTTTGGTATACGTATACCAAAATTTAGCATATGTTAAGTATATGTGTAATATCCTCAACTGCTTTAATATATACAGATTGTAAATTTGAAAAATTAAAAAAATAAACTAACAGTAAATGATATACGTTAAGTATATGTTGGGTATATGCAACTCCTTTACTATATACATATTACAACTTTAGAAAAATTAAAAAGATAAATTAATATTAAATAGTATACCAAAATCACTAACAAAAAACACTAGAAAGAGAGTTGCAACAGTAGATATCGCGATGAATTTTTCTTTTATTAAAAATAATCATTAATGACTAATTATATATTTAATTTTGATTTTTTATACCAGTATTATTAGGAAACTATAATTTTAGATTTAAATTTAAGAATTTTTCATGAATTTATAGCTAATAGATAATAATTTCAATTTGTTCTTAAATTACATTTAGAATAAATTCGCTATTTAAATAGTTTAGTTTTCTATACCGTCAATTTATATTAATAATTTATAATATAAGAAATTTAGAATATGCTGTATTCTAAATTGTAAAAAAAAAAATTGATGTATGATGTGTGAATGTAACTTTTATTGTCACTTTTAACTTACGTAAATAATGTGAAGATATAAGTAGGGCAAACCTAATGGGAGATAATTTATATTAAAAAGATAATTTAATAATTTAAAATTTTAAAATTTTAATGAATAATAAATCTTTTAATAAATGCTTTTATTATTATTATTATTATTATTATTACCACCACCACCACCGATCTATACTCATCCCTACTTATCTAAGTACAACAGCTCTTTATAATTTTGACATCTTTTATTTGTATGATTATTTTCCAAATATTTTTGAGTAATTTTATTTTCTGTAATTTATTTTCTAAATATTTTCTATAATTTTATTTTATTTTTTAAATATTTTATTTTATTTTTATTTTATTTTTAAAATATTAATGTTTAGGTAAGAAAAAATATAAATTTCCTTTCCAAGTTCCAACACTATAAAATACTATGTTTCTCAAAGGATCTTAATATGTTTTATTGGCAACTACAATTCTCTTGCCAACTTTCAATCGATTGCTAAAAGAAAATAATAAGGGTGCGTTTAGTAGACCGTAATGAGATGTAATCAAATTGTAAGCCCTTAATTTTACATATTTATCATCCGGTTGTAGTCTAATACCTGCTAAGTTTAATGCGCTACGTAAAGCTGATGCAGCGGTCTTGCTAACCTGTTAGTGGGCGGAGGTTCAGGGGCAGCGCTTCAGAAAAAAAATTTTAACTTTCAAATACATTACTACTCAGACACCTAATTTTTCAATACTAACAAACAACTAATCTCTAAAAAAAAAAAAAAAATCTGCCACGTCAACTGTCCTAGCGGCCTGCCAGTGGCGGCGCTGCCAACCTCTTTCGTGGCATAGTCCATTGTCTTTTCTATAGTTTCTAGAATACCCCCAACCTGATTTTCTAGACTTTTTTTTCAGCCATATCCTTTATGTCTTTTCACATGTCCACTTCTTAAATTGTTCTCATCCCATTTTTCATATAAATATCCCTTTCATTCTTTCATTTTTCTTCAACTCTCAATTTACTATTAATAGCTATCTACTAAATTCTCTTCTTCTTCTCCCTCTAATCATTCTCTAAATTAATTAATTGCCCCATCCTAACCTAAGTTAATTAATCATTTTAATTAACTAATCTTTTTCTAAATTAATCACCAAATTAATTAATTAATTCTAATTAATTAATCACTTTTTTTTTAAATTCAATCCATCCTATTAATTAATTAATTTTTTAATTAATTAATCCACTCATCATCCTAATTAATTAATTAATCATTTTAATTATTAATCAATCCATCTATTTCATCATATTAATTAGTTAATTAATTAATTCCCAATCAATCCAATCACTCGGTTTTGATAAAATGAAGCTTCAGTTCAGTAAAATCTTCCATCTACCAGAAGCAAAGGTATCAGCCTTTTTCTTTCACCCATAAACCCAAATCAAATCAATCAATCTAATCAATCTCTAAACCCATCCACTTAATTATGGAATGAACTACGTAAATTTTGATCGTTGTTTAATGGAGTACGTAGGCAAGTTTGGAATTTAATTTCAAACTATAAATCCCATTCCAAAATTAATTGTATTTTCCTTTTGCTTTCAATTATAATTAATTATTTATTTATTTTTAGAATTAAGGAGTGATTATATAATTTCTCTAGAATCCATAAAGACTAGAGGGGCACTCTCCTTAATTTATGGATGATTTACTTTATTCACTCTTTAATTTTTATGCATCAATATTATGACATGTTCATACATTTTATTTATAATTATTTGCTTATAAATGTCATCCTTGAAATTAATTTTCAAAGTTAAATCAAACTTAAGACCTAAATTGCGATTATTTAAAACAAAAAATCTAATCCACAATCTCAACCTGGTTTGGGAATAGTAATTTTATCATTGGGTGAATTAATTAAGAAATTAATGAACTGGAGTCAAATTAGGTTTTTCCCTTAATATTTTTCCCAACTAAATAAAATTAAGGTGGCAAGTCCTAAATTCATTTTCAAGATCAACCAATCCGAATTTGAGGATTCCATCGTGAGTCTAAACTCGAATAAGCATTTTGATTCCCTCTAGTGGTTGGGCCAGTGCTCAAGCGAGGTTTCAGAGCTGGCAACTCCACTAGGAACTGGTTGCCACCTTTAATAAAAAAGGAAAGCAAATAAGAGGATTATTATTTGGTTAAGGAAAAATTTTCTAAAATAATCTCCATTTGGCTCATTAAGTATAATTTGGCTTTCATGCATCACTTTGCATAATAAAGACTCCTTGCCTAACCTTAGTTTTAGGAAAACTTTTGGATGGTGAGTGGTGTTGGCTCGACAAATCTCTTTGAGTATGTTGGGAGATAGGAAAAGCATTCCACTCCGCGATGAATCCTCGATCATTTTGGTAGTGTAACCAGCAATTAGTACCTTTAGACCCATGCGAGGCTCCTTGCCTTACATGTAGTTAGATATATCAATTCTCTAGTAGGACAGAGACTTTTGACCAAAACACCCTTTCACTCTTGTACATATAGTTGCCCTAGCATTGACTCTAGGTTCTATATACTACAATAATGGAGGCATTTGTGCATATACTCATGAAACCTTTTTTGGTATGCATTATGACATTGCTATATATATATAACATGAGAAACTCGACAAGGTAAAACCTTAAACATCTTATGACCCTAAATTGGTGGTCTATCACCCCAAAACACAAAAAATCCCACACACTCACCCTGTTAACTTTTAAACCCGCTGACCAACCATGTAGAGGGAATCCTTTTTCAACACACCTTCACATTCATACCCTTTTTTTCCTTCACAATTTTGTATTCTTACCAATTTTTCTATCTATTCTCTATTTTAAAGGTACTAATGGCCAACACCTCCAGGCCCTTTAATCAAGACGCAATGAGGTCAAGGAGATGACTAGTGTACTAAAGGCTCCTTCACCAATGCACTAAATGTTCAGTCTGCCAACTTCACTTTTGCTCTCAATAATGAGATCAAGAAGATGACCAATGCCACCATTCATGCTCCATTACTCATATTGCGCTTGCTTGCACTCAAGCGAGAACCAGCCATGCCCAACTTTTTACTCCTCCTATTATCGATCTCACCAATAAAGGGAAAACTCTTGAGACCCTTACCTCTCCTCTGCTAGATGTGAATGATATTGCTCCTACTTCTACTGCGAATCCTTTTCAAAGTGGAAACTTCTCTAGCTTCCTTGAAGCCAAGAAACTAATGGAGAATTTCGAAGCCATTGAACAATCCATTAAGAACTTCAAAAAACAAGAAGGCATAATAGATGTCAATTCCTTAGCCCTTTTTCCAAATGCATGGGTACCTCTAAAATTTAAAATGCCCATGATGGACAAATTCAATGGCACTACTTACCCTAAGACTCACCTCAAGACATACATGGGGGCAATGAGACCTTTTGGTGTAGATGACGAGCTCCTTGCTTAGTTATTCTAGTAATCTTTAATTAGGGCTGCCGTTAAATGGCTTTTAGATCTTGACCAAAACCACAAGAAAAAAATGAGATGATATCTGTAATGCTTTTGTCAAGCAATACCACTATAACATAAAGTGAATGTCACCCATTGAGACTTGGAGACCATTAAACAAGGACAAAGGTAATCCTTCAACACATTTCCTATAAGGTAGAGGTCAAAGGCAGCATAAATGGTGAACCACCCATATGAAGTATAGCAAATTGACTTCATAGTTAAGAACCTCCTCCCTCAGTACTAAACTCATTTGCAAACACAATACCTCCTTAGCCTTTGCCTAAGATAGAGGATTTGATTCAATCAGGACAAAAACAATGATAAATCCTCTAGCTTAAGATATCATAAGAAAAATAACACCACTAATTCCACCACCCAATGAGGAGGAGAAATAAATGTTTTCTCCTATCACCAACTAATGATGTTGGAAAGAAGAGCTTTCTTTAAGTTAGTCATACCCCCTAAGCACTGTTTATAAGAATGCCTTAGAAGCCAATCTTGTCAAGCCTTTAGAGCTGAGAGCACCTCCTAACCCTTTGCCCAAGGGTTATAATACTAACGAACACTGTGACTATCATTAAGGGCGAGGGCACAAAACTTATGTGTGCAAGGCTTTGAAGCACAAAATCCAAGACCTCATTAATAGTGGAGACATTATTGCTCCCAAGCCCAAAGCCTAACATTGCCACTGATCCTCTTCTAAACCACTGAGCTTGCCCAACCATCTTAAGCTTTACCAAATAATTAGCACTTCGAGAAGTATGTCGGCCCTGTTATGCATAAGTTCTTTGAGTCAGTGTCTGAGTCATCTAAGTCTGAGTTCGTGAGTCTGAGTCTAAGTTTAAATCTTTTGAGTCCATTTCTATTAAATCTTTCTTTAAGTTTGAGTCCATCGAGTTTTGTTCTCCTGAGTCTATATTTCATCTTTTAGGCTTATTGTTTAATGTAACCCCTAATCATAGAACTTTTTATCAGGTATAAAATTTTAAAATTTTTGCTTCGCTTTAATTTTTTTTTGATTTATCTTTAAATAGGACATTTAAAAAAAAACGAATAAACAAAAAAAATGAATGAAAAATGAAAAAATAATAATATAAAAAATGAAAAAGGCAAATGTATCAATTAATCATGATACAGAGGAAAAAATAAAAAAATCCATACATTGCATCAGCATGGCACTAGTGGAAAAAGCTTATGAGTTGTTCTGCATAAGACAAGGACATGAGGGGGATAACCCAAGCATCGTAATTCTTGAGAATCCAACCTACACATACAAGAAGCCTATCAAGAAGAAGCCGTGGAGATTTAAGGTAGAATAGATCGAAGAGTATCATGACCAATTGAATGATTTTGATAAAAAGAGAATTGATATTCTATACAAAATTTAAGGTTATCAACATAGACTAGCTGGACACTTCAACTAGAAGGTGAGAGACAAAGGTTCGCAAGAAAGAAATCCAGTTGTGGGAGAAATCCAAGCTCCTGTTAATGATCTATGAGAAAGTTCAAACTGAATTAGGCTAGATAGTATGTGCTCAAAATGTTCCTATTCAATAAAGACACCATTTTCATAGACGTGGATGGGAGTGAATTTTCCTATCCTTGAACCTGAATCAGCCAAAGCGATACTTCATTTGAAGATGACATATGTATTTCATTTTTGTTTTTATCCATATATAATCAGAACTACATGGACTTGATTCTTCTTAAAGAAAAAATGATGAATCCAAAAGATGTAAGGGATACATAGGTAATGCAACTCGGTTACGGTCTAAATCATAATATGAAATATTTTGATTGTATCACATTCTCATTTCCTTTGTGTTTAACACAACATTCACTTAATTTCTTTTGCTTAAACAAAAAAAAAAAAATAAAAGAAGAAGAAGAAGAAAGAGCTTGCTAAGTTGAAAATTTGAAAGAGCGACTTAGACAGAAATTAGAACAAAAAATAAAAGATGTCTCATTTAATAGTAATCAAATTTTACAAAATACAACCCATCATCATGACAAAAGGATAACCTTTTAATGTCTTCTATAACTTATCTTGTATCGTGAAGTCTTGTTGACCTATAAGTATCCTAAACAAAAACCAAAAGAGTTATGTTAAAATTCATAGTCTAGCCAATCCTCCTCTTTCTCCTAGGGTGCACCTCTCTTGCCCTTGTCAGAATTAGAGTATGCATTAATCTCCTTAAATGGTCACACCCCTCCTCCCAGTCTATATAGCTCCCTCTGCTATAACAGTAGAAGTACTAATAAAATTAGAACTTATTCACCACATCAATATCAAAAAACCTTTCCTGAGTACTGGTAGTTTCAAAATTGTTTATAGAAATCCTCTTTTACATTAGCTCATAAACTGCTCTCTGCTGTAGTAGTTAAAATTCTCCTACACTTTATTAACTATAGTTTTCCTCTCTACCTTGACCATAGTAGTCCTTCTCTAAACGTCCAATATAGTGTCATCTTGTCTCCTTACCACAATCACAATATCCTTTATTATCTCCACAATAGCTTGAGTCATTATTACAGCCTGTGGTGTTGCACCTCTTATAGATCCTAAAGTATCCTTTAAAGATTGACTCACTTGCTCTATCTGTATTGTAGTCCTTTTACTATTGATGGCTCCTCTTGCAACCTTTCCTTCCTCAGCTGCATTATCCTCTATTACACTTAGCAGGACAACCTGGCACTTTTCTCAACTGGCCAAACCACCTTTATTAACCACTTGTCACACCTCTTTGTGGTCCTAAATGAAATCCTAGAACGAACAACATGGTAACCCTTCAGCCAATCACCTCGATAGCTCCATTAATATAAGTTGTGATCTGTGCAAATTCTAAGAAGGGAACAACTAGGGGCATGTCCTGAGTCTTCTTCATTTGTCTCAAAGCCCTCATCCCCCGATTGTCTCATGACCCACCTTTTTAAGCTGTGATGGTTCTAGGGCATAGGGAGACATAAGGTCACCTTAATCCGTAGAACCCCATTTAACATATAACCCTTTATCATTCATCATCTTAAGCCTTATCCTAAGATTTTAACCTTATTACCTTTTCTTGTTACCCATTATTTGCTTATCATCTCCTTGTTAACTCATAATATCATTTACAAACACAATATGAATAACTTCTAAAGTTGAATTTTATATCATTAATCAAATGTTCACTACTTCATACATTATTACAGTAGCAATTAGAATACCATTCATATTACATATATACCCTATAACATATTAGTGCTAACTGTGCGATAATGATGGAGCTCTAAGAATGATTTTCATAATCAAGAATCACAACACTGGAACTTAGCAGAGTAACTTCCAAGTGGAATGATGAGGCTTGGAATTTACCTTGCGGACTCATTGACTTTGCCTAAAAATTTTAAATAACTAAAGTATGAGACATGCTCAGTGAGTACATAATAATACAATATATATAGTGAGAACAAGGATTATTTTCAGGACGAGTTCTTTATAGCAATGGACCATTTCAATCAATATTATCATTATGGTTCAATTACTCATTTAAGATGGAAACAATATCTTTAACAGAAATAACATTTTCTCAAGAGCACGATGCTTCCTGCACATATAAATTCAAGAGTGGTGGCCTAAGCCTTGCTCACTCACATGTATCATATTATGTAAGAATGCTCAGGTCTTACGGTTAGGCATTCCCTCCTAACAGAGATTGGATACTCTCGCCCTCCCCACAGGCATATACCAAGTGCATAAGGTCTAATGTATTACCCCACATTAGAAGGAGATTTTTGCTCATCAATAGGCATTCAATAGGAAAATCCATTTAAGGTTCATGTGAAGGAATTCAATGAACACATTACGAATTCGGTGTGATAGGTTCACAATAGTTATTTGTTATCAAGGAGCATCATATCAAATGGTTTAATATTCAATGAGCAATTCAAGCTTATAAAGGAATTAGAATGCTTTAATGATTATAGTTTGAACAATAAAGATTTAAAGCATATAATGCAAGGCATATTATATTATTAAGTACTCACCTTATACTCCTTTGCTCCTATTTACGTTTAACTATACTGCTAGTAGTGCTCTTCGCACTTTTGCACAATATTTTTGTCATTGTTTTTAGATTTTACACATTGCATTTTAATCACATATTACTCACTTTCTCATTATAACATTCGTTTAATTTATCTTACTTGCTAACATTTCTATCTTGTTCGTTAAAGCATAACTTATTACTTTGATGGTTAAGATATACTACTATGAACCCTTAATTTTGCACCTTCTAGTATGTGTTTAAACCTTAAGAGCACTTAGGCTCGGTAAACAAACCTTCAGAAGTCAAAAACTCTTAAAATGGGAAAATCAAAATATTTATTTTTGACATTTGAACCCTTTCAAATCATCCAGGATTGAGTAACGAGTATAACACAAACAGAATTGTATAAAACGGACAAGAAACGGGCAAGAACGGGCAAAAATGGGCAAAAGCGGGGCCCATTGCCGCAGAGCAATGCAGCATTGCTGCAGAGCTCTCTGCGTAACCTCAAAGGGCTATACGGCACTACCGCAAAGACCTCTATGGTACCGCAAAGGCCTTTGCGGCAACTCTGGCAAAAATTTAATTTTTTGCAATCCCATATTGGAATTTTATATTTTCTATGCTTCAAACCTCCTCTTATATATAGAGGGCCTCCCCACACTTCAAGTCACTAACTTCTAGAGCTTGAAAAGCATTACTTCAAGCAAAATGCTTTGCATTCGCTCCTTGCTTCACAAAGTGAGTTGGGGGGTTTCTCCTTGATTCCTACCCTACTAGTTAAAGGCTTTCAGCTCCCCTTCTATTCGAGGCAAGTCTCTTGCCCAAGGCTTGTATTCACCACCCAAGGCTAGTCACCACCCGCCGTTTGAGGCCAGTAGTCGCCTGCCATCTAAGGCTAGCTGTTGCCCACCAAAGCTAGCCGCCACCTGCCATCCAAGGTCAGCTGCTGCTCGCCATCTAAAGCTAGCTGCCGCCTACTGCTTAAAGCCAGCTGCCGCCTGCCAACCAAGGTAAGTTTCTTTTCCCTTAAAATCATTGTCTCTTTTAGTTAGTTAATTAAATTGATTCATCTAGGTTATTAGCTAATCAATTCATTAACCAATTAAATTAATTAATTAACTCAACCCTTTTTTAATCAATCAATCAAAACATGATAAAGTGGCTAGGCTAAACTAACTCCTTTGCAAGAAGGGAGAACTGCTTGGGTTCTGATTCTCATTCAAAGGGATACGTAGGCATGCTTGGTTCAGGCATCGAATCCAATTAAAACTAACCAACTTTCCCCCTATCACCTTTTCCACTTACTATTATTTTGTTTTCTGTTACTTTGTTATTAGGCTTAGTTTGGGGAATGTGTGACTTCCCTAGAATCCATAAGGGCTAGAGGAGGTATCCCCTAAGTTTGGATTTTATTATAATATTAACTCTTTTTTATTTTGAATTCTAATTGTGTATAAAGTTTATGGATTGAATGATCATGCATATCATAAATTGTTCATGCATTTTAGTTTGTTCATGAAATATATTTTAAGTCACTCTTATATTAATTGGCCAAACTTATTTTATTAAATTAAATTGAAAATCTAGTCTTTGAATCCTTTTTGGTTTTGAGACTAGTGATCTTTTTTCTTTGGGTAATAATTGGAGTCAAATGGATTTTTTCCTTATATTTTCCCAAATAAAAATAAATTAAGGTGGCGACTCCTAAAAATATTTTTCAAATCTATCAAAGATAAGCCCAAGGGCTTCCTCATGAGTTCTTTCCCAAACGAGCATTTCGATTCCTTTTAGTGGATCGAACTGGTGCTAGGGCGAGGCCTCACAGCTACACATGTACTTATTACTAATTTTAATACTTTTCCATTAGTTGTTTTCCAATGGCTTACTTAAGGAAAAATAATTCATTTCCTTCCAATTTCCCACTTCATGTTCATAATAGTCAATTAGAGCCAATTAAGCAATTTCCAATATTCGAGAGATTCCACTTCCACCAACAATTCCATAAATGAACTTGGTTCATTAAATTTAGGAAAAATAATTTCTATCCATTGGATTTCAAAATTGACATTATACAAATCATATGACACCATCCTTAAACTTAATTTTCCTTTCAATTTCATGAGTCCAAGTTCAATTCCCAAAATCCTCAATTTTCCATAAACCTTAGAATTTGGGGAAAATCATCAATTCTTTATCCAATCTTTAAATTAATTATAGATTCCTCAAATTAACATAACATAAAACTTATGTGATCCTTCAATCATCAATATCTAATATTAGAACATCAAGTTTCTTTTTAATTATGTCTATGCCTCTTAGGTTTTCAAATTTAAAATCATGTTCTTAAAGCCATTCTAAAACTTCTAATTTACTTCTCTTTATCTAACATAGTAGGTGTAGTTAATTGAAATTTAGAACTTTTCCTTAGTCATTCTCTACCATGGTTGATCTCTATATGTGGTATACAAGAAATATCTAAATAACCAAAACATTAAAATTATCTTCAAAGTGTAGAAAAGAGTAGATAAATAAAATTCTTCACCTTGGTTAGCTCTTATTTACCAAGGTTCTTGTTGTAAGTGGGTAGAGAGATTTTCTTTCTTTGAAGTAGGATTTTTGGTGTAGAGAGAGACTAAGTGTGTGTTCTCATCATATTCTTGCTTATATATCTATTGGGTTGGATGGTGAGGATTTATCAAGTTAAATCCAATGGCTAGCATTTGATCTTGATGAATGACTATGATTGCATCAAGATGGATGGCTAGGATTAATCAAGATGGATGGCTAAGATTGATCAAGATGGATGGTTGGGATCCTCTCTATAATGGTGAGGGTCATCATTAGGTGTTAGAGTGTCCAAATTAAATCTAGGCACATGTGTAGGAAGAAATAGGAGTCCAACTTGGTTTAGAATTTGACTTAGTCAATTTTGGGTGGCTAAGTGGTTAAATATCCATGACTCCATCTCTACACATTCTTTGTCTATAGTCTTAGGCTAACCATTTTGCTAACAAGTTTTGGATGTGCATCATTATTAGGCACAATGGGCCAGTCTTCCCATGTTGGGCTTGAGCCCTCATTAGCTCGAGATCGAATAATAAGCTCATAAGCCCATTAACAATCTTGAATGTTTTCCTTTTAAATCCTTTCTCTCACCTTTCACTATAACATATAAAATTCTACCTTTCAATGTCGCCACACGTTTTAGACATTGTTAGGTAAATCTTATTTACTCAATAGTAAATATTTTCTAACCTTTCTTTAGCATTGTTCATGTATGTAAGTCATGTAGACTCACTTGATCAAACTAAGTTCGACTTCTATTGTGCCATTGTAACTTTGATTGAATTAAACTTGTCATATCATTATTATCATCTTCCAATGTCTTAGGAGATGTCAACACCCGTTCATTAGTGCTTTAGATTCATATTTCAATTAAATCACTAACATAGTCATTTTAAGTCAAACTCGATTTGACTTTCACTTACTATAAGGGTGCTTATCAAAATTGATTGTAGTCCTTACTCATGGTCACATCATTCATTTAGAATTCACTTCTTATGATATTCTTATGGTTCTTGATATGCTTTAAAGGCCCTAAATGGCATAGTATATGAACGTTATAATGTCATCATTACTATTTACAATTGGGTCAAGAAACCTCGAGTGTTACAGGTGGAAGGTCATTTAAATCAAATCCAACAAGCAAACTACTCCATAACTATGGTCTCCAGTCATGAAAGATCTAATCCCTTACTAATGGCAGTGCCAAAATATGTCCCTTGAGGCAAGCTACAAGCAAGCATCCTATCGGATCTTTGACTAAGTCTGAATAAGGCACATGCAAATAGAAAAGCAGGGGCCACCACTCGAAAATGATCTATCAAACACACTTACAAGATAACCTAAAACCTAAAATTAGAAGCCCATAGAATACCTATGATAGAAAGAGTGAGAACAGATAATTTTTTCTCATATAGAGAATAACTAGGGAGACAACCATCTCTCTAAACCCTGAACAAAGCAATCAAGACACATCAATGTCTCTGACAGCATATCTCTAACCATGGAGCAACTCTACTCCATTTGTGATACCAATCCTACCACTGTGGCATCATCCCAATCGACGGACCTAAAAAATAGATATTCGACTGTCAAATAGAAAATCAAGGTCCTCATTCGGAGCCTCTACCTCGTCATATCTCTTTGGTCACTAGCATCATGGAACTCCTCAATCACAGCTGTCAAATTCACTTAAGCATCAATAACCATCTAACTTGCAACATCCCAAAGTAAGCCTAAAAAACCCTAAAAATTTAGAAATGCCTGACTTTGAACTCTGGCACCACCAGAGTTAGCTCCAAGTCATAGCTAAGCCATAGCATTGAAATTCTCAAAAGTGGGTCACAACTGAAGGAATGGCGGAGCCAAAAGCAGCAGAAGCAAGGTGGTGGATGAAATTTTAAACATTTTAAAATTTCACTTGAATGAATTTTGTTCTAAAATTCATTCAAGTAATTAATAATTTGTATGTAAAAAACATATGCATAGAAAGAAGAAGGAAGAATAATCATATTACCTCTTACAGGTTCTTTCTTTCTTTATCAAAAAGCTTCCTAAGTTTGAAGCCTCTAGATCATCTATACCTAGCATACCTCTAAGTTTCCTTTGGTGTTCTTGAATCTCTCTCTTGGTTGCCCAAATTGATTCAAGATTTTCCCGTAAAAACCTTTATGAAGTTAAGGTTTCTCTTTGATTTATTTTGGACTAAACATATTTTCAATTTGCAAGCATTTGTTCTTTCATAAAGAACAAAGAAGAGAATTGAAGATCAAAAGAAAAATTGAAGAAACATTTTCTTCATTTGCTTTCTCTCTCTTAACTTCTCCCTTTAAAATGCTTCAAAATGAAGAATGATGGTCACTCTTGTTTTCAACATAAAAACTCATAGCTTTTATATCTTTGCAAGACTTAATGCTTAAGTCTTCACATAGACTTAAATATCCTTTTGTATTCTTTTAGCTCATCATTTGGTGAAGGGGCAAAGTTGAACTTTACTTCTTTAAATTGTGAAATGACCATTTTATCCTTTAGGGGGGAGGGGGCGCGTAAAATGGACGTTTCTTTTAGCCAAATGATGTAATTATAATTTTTAACCTCAGTAGAAAATTCTCTAACCCTTAAACCCATCATATAGACTTATAAATAGTGAATTTTCTCTAACCTTAAAATTGCCTCTTTTTCATATCACATATAGGCTTAGGCCACATCTTATGTGTTTAGAGTTTTCACTAAGTTTAAAAATAAGTCTTTGATTTAGTCCATATCATTTTCAATTTAATCTTTCTCATTGAAGATTTCATTGAATAGAATCCTTTATAGATTAAACATCAAGACATGCTAGGGTCCTTATAAATTTAATTACATGTTTAATCATTTTAGCACTAATTAATTAATTAAACACTTTAATTAATTATTATGGTAAACCTTTTACACTTGGATGGTAATCAGTATTGGGTGTGTGACTTTCTAGATTCATGTCTAATTAGCAATGGGAATGAGAAAATATTTTTCTCTACTAATGTGAAATCCCCACTTCACACTTAGTCTCATAAGTTGTGAGTGATAGCTGGCATTCCATGTCATGACTACCTAATTAGAAATGAATATTTATAGTTGAAAACTTTAAACATCACATGGACCATCGATTATAAATTATCATTTACTAGAATCCATTTATTAAAGACCCCAATCTCGGCTAGGGTAATGGTTTATGTCAAATCCTAATATGCCTTAATTCTATGTCCTTATATCGGTTCTAATTCTTGATGAGATTAGATTCCTACTAGAAACTTTTTCTAGTGAATCTCACTATCTTGGCCAAGAACTTAAGTATCAAGAATAACTAGATAGTATGATCTTAACCTCATTTACTCGAGGTAATGAATTTTATCTTGGCGATCACTTAACTCCATACATAACAAATTAGAACTATCATATACTATATATCCATACATGAATAGTACATCTATGTAAGCAGTAATAAATTCTAATTGTCTATGTATGGGTTATAGTATCCCTCAAGTCAAAGGATTATATGCACTATTATGATCTAGATGATAACTAATTGATAAGTACTAAAACCCGATTTTATTATCATCTAACGTCATAGTTCAACTATTCATCCTATGAATACCCATTTATTTGTATCGACATCATATGTCAAGTAGTATGAGACTCACTACCTTTATAATAATCTGTATCACATACTGATTATAGAAAATAAATAGAGGTAATGGTCTTTCAGAATTAATGATGCGTATTCATTAATCCTATGACTATGAACATATTTAAAATATTTGTACAAGAGCGAGCTGTCTCCCATATTCTCAACACTTGAGAATAGATCCTCCTACAAATACTTAAGGATTATATTTAATAATATGAAACCCTTTTCACATTTTAAATATATTTATTATGCCAATGGGAATTAATATCTACTACTACATAACTATTATATGGCTCCTAGGGTACATACTGCTATCAATCTCCCTCTTGCACTAGAGCCATTCTTTTTTGTATTAGAAACTCATTTTCTCAAGACGATGTTTAACTGTTACTAACTTTTGACTTTTGTCAATGGATTAACCAAGTTCATGGTTAATGTTATTTTCTGTAAGGCTATAACGCCCTATTCCAACAATTGATTTGATACTATCTTAATGCCTTTCAAAATATTATGGATTTTAGTGTGAGACTTGAGTTCCCTTGCCATAAGCTAAGGCCCTATTATTATCACAGCAGAGAGATACTTGTGATGTACTGGAGAAACTCTTAAAATAGTTCATAACTGCTAATCCAAAATAGTTTCTTATTTGCAACATCCTATATAGCAAATTTGGCTTCCATAATGAAGTTTGTAATAACAATTTGCTTAAAACTTTTCTAGCAAATTATTTCTTCATTTTAGATAACAACAATCCCAATGATAGACTCTCTATCATTTATGTAGTAACATTCTTCATTTATCAAAATTAAATCTTAAATACTTCTCAAGTACTTTGGAATAATTTTGATTATATTTCTAATAATTTAATCCTAGATGGGATTAGAATTTATTAGTCATACTAACAATATTCTTGATGTCCAGCTCATTATACAACTCTTGTATAATCTAGATTTCTTATAATCATATTATAAGAAATCCATGCCATACTTTCTTTGGGTATCTTAGGAATCAACTCTCAAAAAGTGGATATCGAAATTGTAGGAAATAAAACTTTTGAAATTAACATATTGAACTTTTCAACATCTTTTCCAAATATTGACTTAGACATATTTGACATTTTCTTCAATCTATCTCTATAGATATGAATTAACAAGAGCGTAAATATTTATCTCAAGTCTAAATGAAGAAAGTAACGGTAAAACCATTCTACAATTGCAAATATATTAATACTTTTACAAACTAATGTGTTATCCATGTCCAAAACTAGAAAGTGAGGATACTCCCACTATCCTTTTGCACAATAAGGACTCATCTTGTGATGATACAACTCATTAAGGTTTTGCATACTTTGGAATTTTCTTAAAACTCTAAGCCTTTAGATTTATTGAATGATTATGTTTTCTTTTCTAGAGAAGGAAAACTAGTATTGACATATATATGTCAAACTCATAATCATTATGCATTGCTATGTCGTATATAGCTATAATAGAATCATCTTATAATTTGCTTCATCATTAATGAACAACTTTTGTGCATTCATATAAAGTAAATTATATTTTTCTTAAGATTAGATATTTTACTATCTTATAATTTACTTCATCATGAATATACAACTATTGTGTATTCATATAAAGAAAATTATATCTTATAGAAAAAATAGATATTCTACTAAACCTTTTAGCAGCTTATAAGAATAAAATATTTAGTTAGTTTTAGACTTTTCACAGGGTTGATCAAATTTACTTTGATCATTTTGTTGGATATTATTGGATGACATTCACCCAATCGTTCTACCTTTCTTAATATGTCACTTTTTTGAATAAACACTTTATCAAGATATAACATCTTTGCTAACAATTCTTTGTTATGCAAAATATAGAAATATTATCCTAAACCACGTTTAGGATATCTAACAAATCTTATTTTAATTAGAATTATCTTTCAATTGTCTAACTTCAGCTTATCAAATCAGCTAGATATCTCAAATTTTTTTATGAGTAAGAACTTTGATATCTATCCTTATCATATCATATATGAATTAGGATTAGATAGACTTTGGAGAAAATTCTATTTAAGAATATTATGCTATTATTTGTAAATTTCCAAAAGGAAATAAACAAAAATTTTTATAGTTCATCATTTGTTACATCATATCACATATGTTGTAATTTATTGTTTTGAGTATACCATCATGTATGGTTTTCTCAAAATGAATTATGATTATATGCCAATTTTATATTTAGGGAATTCCTCAAAAATTGGTCATTGAGTTCTCCCCATTTCGATCAGATCAAAGGATTATGATACTCTTTCCCTTTTTGTGTAAAATACCCTTAATATTTATTTTTCTTTTCCATCTTGAATTTCTTGAATGTTTCAAAAATTGAAATGAAGAATTCATTTTATTTACCTTTTTTTGAATGGGTCAATATCATATATATAGGTAAATATAATGAATTAGGAAAAACTCCCGCTAACCATTTCACAAATGGTATTGATGCATCTATATGCATAAATTCTAAAACTTCTTTAATTTCTATCCTTTTTTCCAACAAAAGGTGATCTAGTTATTTTTGCATTAAATACTAGACTTTTAAGTTGAAACAAGTTTACACCTTGACGGGCAGTGACACATGTTATCCAACTAAGTTGTCTTATCTTTGGCTAAACAAACTAATCAAAGAAATCATAGTGGTGTTAGATTATAGTTCTTTATGGCATTATCATAAAAGCACTTAGAGTTGTTTTGTTATTATGAACTTAATAATAATACATCAAATATATAATTCATACTCTTAAGTTTATTACCATAACAAACTACGCAAATATTTTTCCAGTAACGGAATTCATAATTCCTTGAAGTTACAGAATAATGTAGCTTAAGCATGAAATACATACATGATTAACAAAACATGATTTCTAAAATCATTATTAAGTATATAAAAGACATACAAAATATGATTTCTAAAATGATCATGAAGTATTTTAAAAGTTCTTTGGAAACAAACACTTTGCCCCTTAGATTTTTTAAAATCACTTCATCTATTCTCCATGCTTTGTTGCTTACTCTGATTATGCATATGGCACAGAAACACCTATATCATGAATCCAAGCAACATATGAACTATATGAATCATTGGAATATAGTAACAAAAGATAGACTTACCTTCACAAGGTTTATCCTTCTCTTTGTCCTTTAGTATTCACAATACTTAGAACAATTACTTTTCTAATATTCATAATATTGACAATAGAAACATTTTCTTTTGTCAACTATAGCATCATCTAAGGACTTATCCCTGTAATTTCTTTTTTAGGATTTATGATAGAAACTTTTCGTAATATCTTAAAGTGCATTTTACATCTAATGGAAATTTGGAATGAATTTGTAGAACTAAACTATTTAAAAATTATTATTCATCAAAACATCTAAACTCTCTAGTTGTTTGATGAATTTAATCATCATATGAAAAAAATTCAAATTTAGTTTAACTAAAAATTAGTAAAAAAAAAAAAAAGGTTACTCACAATTCAAACTCTTTTACAAAGAATACTAGATAGAAAATAGAAAAACAAGAAATTAAAGATGAAAAATTTTCTTCTTTACCTTCTTTTTTATAATTCCTTACTCTAGTTGAATCGTAAGAACAAGAACAAGAATGAAAAATATGGAGAAGAAAAAGAAAAATAAAGTTATGAAGATAAAGAAAAAACACTTTCTCCTTTTCTTCCTTTATAATTTCTTTTCCTTTCCTTTTTTTTCTGTCTTTTCTTTTCCTACTTCTTTCTTTATAATTTTCTTCATATTCAAATAAAATAACTATCTTAATATCTCATATTAATCAGTGTATTTATGTTCATCATACAACTTTTATAGACGATGCATAATTACTTGGAGTCTTATTATACCCATATGTTGTTTTTGCAACCCTTGACTTATAAAACAATCATATAGCATCAACCTCATCCAATATTTTGTTTCTATTGCACTTAAAGTGATATGTTCCTTTGAAGTAGTCTTTTCTCTAAAAGACCAAGAACAAATCAAATTGAATACATACACTATGTACTCAAATGCAAAGACCATTTTAAGGTTATCAAACCAGTCCATAGATATTGGCCATGTGAGTCTAAAAGAATTAAATATATTTGCAAGTGGTTTTGTCAATTTCATATTATCAAAATGCAGAAAATAACAATATTAATAACTTATGTAATTGTGTAGCTACCATAATGATTTGGTCTTCAATCAAAATGGTAATCCTACTAATTTGGCGAATCGTATACTTCCAAATAGGAAACGGAAATCCTATTGGGGTTGATTTCTAGTACGTGATTGAATTCTTATTAGATTATCATATATTCCTCAGATACATATTGTCATTATTGAATTTTTTTTATCTAATAAGTGAACAATACTTATTCATCACAACTCTTTGTAAGGCTTAATCAATCCTGTTCTTAGTGTTTCCAACCTTAGATACACATTGTCGTTATTGGCTTTTCACACTAGTCAAGTCAAACCCATTGGACTAACAAGTATAATGATTTGAACATTATATATCTTAGATACTCATTATCGTTATTGACATACAATATATCCTATGCTCATAACATCAAATGCTTCACAATTCAAAAAAACATTCAAACCAAATATATCACCCCTATGTATCCATAACCGATGACATAAGTGTTTGAATTTTTCTTGAACTATTGTTCCAATGGAGAACCATGACTTGATATTTTCTTTAAAAGATTTTCAAGCTTTATAGATTAGTCTCACTTTGCACATTATCCATTTTAAACATACATCACATGCATTTGTATATATCACATATATATTTCTTAAAATGGACAATATACACATAGGTATGATCATGGATTCTATGGTTCCACTTCCTAGCCACAAGGAATGCATATGGGATTTAGGTTATACAAATTACAAATATGAAATTACAACATTTGTATCTTCATGCTCACACTAGGCATCTTTATGGGTTCAACCTCTTCTTGTTCTTGCATCTCTACATCTCTATATGTACATTAGTAACCTTGGCATTTCAAGATGAGATTACAAAAACAAAAGAGCTTATAGGCTCAATGAAATTAATTTACAACCTAAATGAGTAATTAACATTCAATTACATCCCATCAAATAATAAAATTAATTATTACATGTCCACATTAGAAATCATACATTATGATTTCCAAATCCATGATTAACCATCCATGCCTATTAAACAACAACAAAACATATATTTATAATAATTGCATTTACAGATATGTTGTTCATCATTAGAACATTTCCCAAAAATCTCTTTTGAATATCATATATTCAATGTTTTTATAGCTTAAAATCATATTTCAAGTCATAAAAATTTATTTGATTGAAAAATTAATCTAAAACAATTTTGGAAAAAATTGAAGCTGTGTAAAGACACAGTGGAAATTGTAACCACCTTAGCGATCGAGATTCAGATTTCATGGGCACGAAATAGGATTCGCAATCACGACTTTCCTAAACCAACACAAACAATGTTTGTTTTGATCCATTTATTCATGGGCATGACATCAAATTTGTAATCGTAATTTCTCAATCATGATCGCGATTCTTGATTTGTGGGCGTAAATTCTGTGTCTGACAACACAACATTTCTACAACAACTCCCTTTCAACCAAATCAAAAACCTCCAAAATAATATATGCAAATGTTTTACACAAAAATTAAGTGGCTCTGATAACAATTGAAGGAATGGTGGAGCCAAATATAGCGGAAGCCAGGTGGTGGGGTGAAATTTTAAACATTTTAAAATTTCACTTCACTTAATTTTGGTCCAAAATTCATTCAAGAAATTAATTAATTTGTGTGTAAAACACGTATGCATAGAAGGAAGAAGGAAGAGTAATCATATTACCTCTTATAGGTTCCTTCTTTCTTTATAAAAATCTTCCCAAGTGTGAAACCTCTAGATCATCTACACCTAGCTCACCTCCAAGTTTCCTTTAGTGTTCTTGAATCTCTCTCTTGGTTGCCAAATTGATTCAAGATTTTCCCTAAAAAACCTTTAGGAAGTTAAGGTTTCTCTTTGATTTGTTTTGGACTAAACATATTTTCAATTTGCAAGGATTTGTTCTTTCACAAAGAACAAAGAAAAGAATTGAAGATCAAATGAAAAATTGAAAAAACAGTTTCTTCATTTTCTTTCTCTCTCTTAGCTTCTCTCTCTAAAATGCTTTAAAATGAAAAATGATGTTCACTCTTGTTTTCAACATAAAAATTCATAACTTTTATATCTTTCCAAGACGTCTTTACAAAGACTTAAATATCCTTTTGTATTCTTTTAGCTCATCATTTAGTGAAGGGGGAAAGTTGAACTTTACTCCTTTAATGGTGAAATGACCATTTTATCCTTTAAGAGTAAAATGGACATTTCCTTTAGCCAAAAGATATAATTATAATTTTAACCTTAGTAGAAAGTTCTTTAACCCCTAAGCCCATCATATGGTCTTATGAATAGTGAATTTTCTCTAACCCCCTAAATTGCCTCTTTTCCATATCACATATGGGCTTAGGTCAAATCTCATGTATTTAGCATTTTCACTAAGCTTAAAAATAAGTCTTTGATTTAGTCCAAATCATTTTCAATTTAATCTTTTTCATTTGCATCATATACAAATTAAGATTTAATTAAATAGAACCTTCATAGATTAAACATCAGGACATGCTAGGGTCCTTATAAATTTAATTACATGTTTAATCATTTTAGCACTAATCAATTAATTAAACACTTTAATTAATTATTATGGTAAACTTTTATACTTGGAAGGTGATCACTATTGGGTGTGTGACTTTTTAGATTCATATCTAATTAGCAATGGGAATGAGAAAATATTTTTCTCTATTAATGTGAAATCCCCACTTCACACTTAGTCCCATAAGTCGTGAGTGATAGCTAGCATTCCATGTCACGACTACCCAATTAGAAGTGAATGTTTATAGTTGATAACTTTAAACATCACATAGACCATCGATTATAAATTATCATGCACTAGAATCCCTTCATTAAAGATCCCAATCTCGACTAGGGTAATAGTATGTGTCAAGCCCTAATGTACCTCGATTCTATGTCCTTATCTCAGTTCTAATTCTTGATGAGATTAGATTCCTACTATAAACTCTTTCTAGTGAATCTCATTTTCTTGGCCAAGAACTTAAGTATCAAGAATAACCAAATAGCATAGGATTTTAACCTTATTTGCTCGAGGTTATGAATTCTATCTTGGTGATAACTTACCTCCATGCATAATAAATTAGAACTATCACATGCTATATATTTGTACATGAATAGTATGTCTATGTAACCAGTAATAAATTCTAACTACCTATGTATGAGATATAGTATACCTCAAATCAAAGGATTATATGCATTATTATGACCTAGATGATTAATAATTGACAAGTACTAAAACCCCATATTATTATCATATAATGTCACAGTTTGACTATTCATCCTATGAATATCTACGTGTTTGTATCGACATCATATGTCAAGCAGTATGAGAATCACTACCTTTATAATCATCTATATCACATACTAATTATAGAAAACAAACAGAGGTGATGGTCTTTCGGAATGAATGATGCCTAGTCATTAATCCTATAACTATAAACATATTTAAAATATTTGTACAAGAGCGATCTCTCTCCCATATTCTCAATACTTGAGAATAGATCCTCTTACAAATACTTAAGGAATATATTTAATAATATGAAACCCTTTTCACATTATGAATATATTTATTATGCTAATGGGAATTAATATCTACTATTACATAACTATTATATGGCTCAACAACTCCTCCTTAGCAGCATCAAAGTAGAAAACACGGGTAACCGAATCCTAAGCCTGAAGTAAGCCCTCAAAAAAATCTCAATCCACCTAGACTCCTCGCAATGCCACTATGGCAACTATTCCATACCAACCCAAATTGAGTTTCTCAACTTTGTTGAGTTTCTCAGCCCATAAATGCATGGTTCCACGGATGTAAAGTCATATGAAAAAATTGCATTCACAAAGCAAGCTCGTGAATCCACCCTCTTACATCCATGTAATCATTTATTATAAGCATCATCACAAATCATATATAGCATAAAAAATTAAACAAAAGGTCCATAAATCTTGAAATATGCATACATAAACATGCATACATGAATATGCATCATTTATTCTCAAACATGCATGCATATGTAACTATCTATAGCCATGCACAATCATGCATAAGCCCAGCTAATAGCCTCTCTAAAGCTTACTAGTACTTCCTCAAATTTGATCGACATCTCCTAAAGTTGACTAATGCCTACTTAAATCTAAATAATACCTTTCTAGATCTAACCGATGAAGTGTGACTTGTAGAGTCCTTTTAATCCAGATAAAGTTTCTTCAAACCTTCCAAAAGGTCCAACCACATTCAGAAGCCAAAGTTTTCTTAACGTAACCAAAACCTTTTCAGAATCTCTCAAGTCGACTCGTTATAGGCTGAGGCTCTCCTTTTACTAATATCTTTTTAGAATCTCTTAAGTCGACTCATTGTAGGCTGAGGCTCTCCTCTTACTAATATCTTTTCAGAATCTCTTGAGTCGACTCGCTAAAAGTTGAGGCTCCCTTTTCTACCAAAATCTTTTCAAAATCTCTCGAGTCAACTCTCCATAAGTCAAGGCTCCCCTCTTATGAAAATCTTATTAGAATCTTTTGAGCTGACTCGCAATAAGCCTAGGCTCTCTTCTTACCAAAATCTTATTAAAATTTTTTAAATCGACTAGTTATAAGTTAAGGCTCTCCTCTGACTAAATCTTGTCAAAATTTTTCTAGCCGACTTGCTATAGATGGAGGCTTTCCTTTTACCAAAATCTTCTTAGAATCTTTCAAGCGACTCATTATAGGGTGAGGCTCTTCTTTCTATCTTATCCAAAATCCATCAATTCTACCTATAAATGTTTTGAAGCAATCATTTGAACATTCTTATGGTTTCTTTTCATCCCTATGGTTCCTTTTCCATCCACTTTCTTTTGAATCAATCATGTCTTCCACCCAAAAACATCTAAATTTTCACTTAGACATTAATCTAGTACTTTTTTTTGTCTTCCTCATTCATCTTAAAGTCAATCATATCCTTCCCCTAGAAATGTCAAAACAGTGACATCCCTCTAGTTCCTTTTTTCCATCCATTTGTTCAAAATTCATCCAATTTCTTCACCTAGAAATATCTAATTTAGATGTTCCTCTAGTTTCTTTCCCTGCCTTTTCATCAGACTCAACCATATTCTTCAATTCACCCAAAAATATCTAGCAACTAATCTCGATATTCCTTTGGTTCCTTTTCTCACTTCCATTTATCAACTACATTTTCTACCCATAAATGTTTAGAAATAATTGATTAAACATCCCAATGGTTCTTTTTACCATCATCTTTTTTGACCATATCTTTCACCTAAACATATCCAAGTACTGACCTAGACATCACTTTGGTTCTTTATACCATCCCTTTTTCTAGATTCACTATCATCAAAATTTCCTTACACAAAAGACAATTCTAATGAGTGGGCAGATGTAGATCCTTAATTTTACACCCTTATCATCCGGCCACAATATAACATCTGCTAAGTTTAGTGTGCTAGTAGAGCTAGTATGATTGTTCTGCTAGCTGATTAGCAAGCAGAGATTTGGGGCAACGCCCCCAAAAGAAAATTTTAGCCTTTAAATGTAATTTTAGCCTTCAAATGTATTGTTACCCAGATACTCAATTTTTCAACACAAACAAACAACCAATCTTTGAAAAATAAAAAATAAAAAGGCCTGCCACATCAGCTATTGCCCGAATAGCCTGTGGCGCCGCCAACCCCTCCAGTGGTGAGGTCTCTCCTGTCTTTTCTGCAGTTCCTAAAATGCCCCTAACATGATTTTCTAGCATTTTTTCCAGCCCTACCCTTTATGTCTTTTCGCATTTCCACTTTCCAAATTGCCCTAACCCCATTTTCATATAAGTACGCCCTCCATTCTTCCATTTTTCTTCACCCCTCAATTTGGTATCGATAGCTATCTACCAAATTCTCTTCTTCTTCTCCTTCCAATCACTCTCTAAATTAATTAATTAATCTTTTTAATTAATTAATTATCCTACCCTAACCTAAGTTTATTAATTATTTTAATTAACTAATCTGTTTCTAAATTAATCACCAAATTGATTAATTAATTAATTAATCCTTTTAATTAATTAATTAATCATTTTTTTAAATCAATCAATCCAATTTATTAATTAAACTTTTTAATTAATTAATCCACTCATCATCCTAATTAATTAATTAATCATTTTAATTAATTAATTAATCTCTCAATCAATTCAATCACTCGGTCTCAATAAAATAAAATTTTAGTCCAATAAAATCCTCCTCCCGCCAGAAGCAAAAGTATCAATATTTTCCTCTCATCTACAAATCCAAATCAAATCAATCAATCCAATCAATCTCTAAACCACTCCACTTAATTGTAGAACGAACTATGTGAGTTTTGATCCTTATTCAATGGGGTATGTCGATAAGTTTCAAATTTAAATCCAAACCACAAATCTAATCCCAAAATTAATTCTATTTTTCCTTTACTTTCAATTATAATCAATTATTTATTTATTTTTGAAATTAACGAGTGATTATGTGGTCTCCTATAATCCATAAGGACTAAAGAGAACGCTCTTCTTAATTTGTAGATGATTTACTTTACTCGCTCTTTAATTTTCTCATACATCCATATTATGCCATGTTCATGTATTTTATTTATAATTAACATCTTATAAATGTCATTCATGAAATTAATTTCAAAGTCAAATCAAATTTAAGAGTCAAATCAAATTTAAGAGCCAAATCGCGATTATTTAAAATAAAAAATCTAGTCCCTGAGCTCAACTTGATTCAAGACTAGTGATTTTATCATTGGATAAATTAATTAAGAAATTAATGGATTGGAGTCAAATTGAGTTTTTTCTTTAATGTTTTTTCTAATTAAATAAAATTAAGTTAGCGACTCCCAAAATCATTTTCAACATCAACTAATCCGAATCTCAAGAGTTCTATCATGAGTCTAAGTCTGAATGAGCATTATGATTCCCTCTAGCTGATCGAACTAATACTCGGCAAGATATCACACAAATAAATTTTCAATAAAATTTATATTAAAAATTCATTTAATTGTATTATATTACGGGCCGTATAAAATTTATATTAGAAATTTATTTAATTGTATTATATTACGGCCTATTACGACCTATCAAACGCATTCTAAGATTTCAATCTCTCTTGATCCCTTTGAAGATCAAAAGGTATATTCTCTTACTATCAGCCTCTCGCCTTTTAATTCAACAATTTCATTAAAAAGAAAATCTCTTGCCTTTAACTTCTTGATTGGACATCTGATTTTCAAATTTACACTTAATTGTTTCATTTTGTTGCTAAAATTTCCTTCTTGTTCTGCCTCCATTTTTCATTGGTTAGGCAACTTATTTATTTCAAATGATGTAATGAACAATGTATTTCTATTTAAATCGCTACTAATTTGTTCGGCTTGATTAACAAACCTTCTAATTTTTTTATTTTCATTCCCAAGTTCATATTGCTAGAGTATGATGTCAATTATAGTTATCGATTCAAAGTTGGTGTCCACGTAAAGGATGGGCTAAGTTCGTTAAAGACTTTCAAGTTCAAAGGGTGATCTTTGCACTTTCAAATTATTGATGCAAGGTTGTGTAGTTGTACTAGTGACAGTTTGTAAGAATGGTAAAATAATTTACAATAATAATTAATGTGTATGTAGCCTGAATGAACAACTTTTCTTGATATTGATGTTTCAATAGTGAACAAGGTTTTATGTATTTTGTTTATATACTTTGGAGAATGAACTATCAACTGCTAATACATTTATTTTGGTTTTTCTTATGGAACTATACTTTGTTCATTTACTGAGAAATTGAGAACACCGAATTAATTGGGAATTGACCTAGAAAAGTATATACCTAATAACAAAGCACTAACCAAAGAAATTTTATAATAACAATATCTGCACAGTCTCAATTTTTTGGTAGACAATAGAAGTCAATTTTATTAAAATTATAGAATGGGAAAAAACATAATCATTGGACACAATCTACCTAAACCGATAGGCTTACCCACATACAAGCACACACTAAAAATAAAAAATCATAGCTAATTATGAGGTAGGTCATAATTTCTCATGACATGTACTCTAAAGGAGAAATCAACACCTGGATATAACCAAAAGGCCACATAACCCACCCACTAAAAAACAAATCTGCAGCAGAATAATGAACCCAATAAATTTGGATCCAAAAGGAGGCAGTAGGTGCTTATTCAATATAAGCAACGAAAACATATCAATTACAAACCAAGAGACCCATGGTATTTCTTCTCATTGAAAGAGACAATGAGTTTGATCAAGTCAAAAACAAAAAAACCAAAAATCAATATCATTAGTATCTAGTAATAGAGAAAAACCATTGTTACCAAGTAAAACCCAAAATCATTAGTGCAAGAAATGGTTGATAATCGAGGAAGTATAAATGAGTATGTGTGAAGTTATTATTTTTATGAGAACTGCATTTACTAGATATTTCATGGGAATATAAATCCTCAAATAATGGCTTAATAGAGGGAAAAAGGCTGCTAGTTGGCACCTAACATAAAAGCATTTTTGAAATAAAGTTACCTCCATTTTATGTCAAAGGTATATTAGTGATGACATAATCTAAATTTGGTAATAAATATTTTTGATTTGAATCCAATTGATCCAAATAACAGTTCTCTTATAAAATTTATGAGTTGTCAAACAATTAATATTTTTTTTTAAAATTATGTGAAAAAAAAAAAAGCTGACGATCATTTTATAACGGAGAGAATAATATTTAAGGAAAAAGAAAAAAGTGAGATGCAGATCAATTAAAGAATAAAGGGAATATAGTTTCAAAAAAGGGGATTGTTGTATCATAAACTAAAATTCATATTACATTATGGACTCAAGTTAAAAACATTAATTATTATATCTGTCGTATAATTTTCAAAAAAGTTAACTAGTTTAGCTAGTTAACATATTAACTTCAAATCTTTAAGGTGGTAGGTTTGAATCCCTACCAACAATTTTTTTTTTATTTTTTCAGATATTCTTTGTTTCCTTTCCTTTTTAAGTTTTTCTTTTTTCTTTTTTTTTTTTTGCTTTATTTATTTGTAATATTTTCAATTAAAATTAATATAAAATTATATTAATGGTTAATTTTTTTTTATTTATTTAATTGTTCTAATCAAGTTTATATTAATTTCTATAAGAAAAAAAAATTACATTAATGATTAAATTTTTTATAAATATTTATTTATTTATTTCTATGAAATGATTATTTTGATTTTTAATTTATGTTGAATTTGAAAAAACTAATAGAGTTATTAAATATTATTTTATATTTATTTAGGTAAATTATTTAATCCATCAAATAAAATTCACTTTCTATAAATTTATATAAAATTAATATATATATATATATATATATATATATATATATATATATATATATATATATATATATATATATATATTATTTAAATTAATTATAAAATAATGTTTTTATTTTTTATGATATTAAAATTTTGTTGTAATATTTATATTATTAAAATAATATCTAAAATTTTTTATGGTTATAAATTAATCTATCAAAGTTTATAAATCATAGAGAATAAGTTCATCATTTATAAAGTATAGATTCATAAAATATAAAATATAAATTCATCACTTTTAAAGAATATATTTTATTCTTACTAATATAACTGATGAATCTATTGTTTTACAATTAATGAACTTACATCATATATTTGATGAATCTATAAGTAATACTTAATAAACTTGTTGCTTATATTGTTTTGAGTTCTACTCGATCGAAATAATAGAGCTAGTTGTTGATTAATAAAAATAAAATAGATCATTTAGTATTGATTTATAATCATGAATCTGATAGTAAAAGATAATGAATCTGCATATGATATGTAATGAACCTAAACGTTATATCTAATGAACTGGATAGTTATATGTAATGAACCTAAATTTTAATTCTAATAAACCTTGTAATTATATGTAAAATATTAAAGAATGAAAATTGTAAATATAAGAAATGAATAAAATTAAATTATAGAATAATTAAATAATGAATCTGACAGTAAAAGTAAATGAATATGTATGTGATATATCTAATAAATTTGATAGTTATATGTGATGAATCTAAATGTTATATTTAATAAACCTAATAGTTATATCTAATAAACCTAAACTTTAAATCTAATAAATCTCATAATTATATGTGAAATATTAAAAAATGAAAATTATAAATATGAGAAATGAATAAAATTAAATTATAAAATAATTAAATCATGAATTTGACAGTAAAAGTAAATGAATCTGTATGTGATATATCTAAAGAATTTGATCATTATATGTGATGAACCTAAACGTTATATCTAATAAACCTGATAGTTATATCTAGTAAACCTAAACTTTAAATTTAATAAATCTCATAATTATATGTGAAATATTAAAAAATAAAAATTATAAATATGAGGAATAAATAAAATTAAATTATAAATTTGATAGTAAAAGATAATAAATTTGTATGTAATATATGATGAATTTGAATGTTATATCTAATAAATTTGATAGTTATATGTGATGAATTTAAATTTTAAATCTAATAAACTTGATAATTTAAAGTTTAATATGAATTTACAGTTTACAAATGATGAACCTATACTAAAATGTTACTTATAAATGGTGAACATGATTATGATATAAATTATATTTGACAGTGAATTTTCAATGAATTTGTTATTATTTAAAAAAAAATTGATTTTTGAAAATTCACAATTATAAAAAAGATAAGTATGATATTTATCTTTTTATTAAATTATCCTTAAAAACTATTTAAAAAATTATCCATAAAAATATTAAAATTTGTAAATAAAATTACGTTAAAAAATTAATGATATTAAAATTAATTATCATTATAAGAATCAAATAAAAAAAATCCAAGCATTAATATATTATTTTCTTATCAAAATTAATATAAATTTAATTAGAATAGTTAATCAAATAAAAAACTCAAACATTAATATAATTTTTTCTTAAAGAAATAAAATAAAATAAATATAATTTTAATTGTAAATATTACAAACAAATAAAAAGAGACCAAACAAAGAAAAGAAACAAAGAATAATTAAAAAAAGAAAAAAAGGAACTGAAAAAGAGAAAAAAAAAAGATTAACTAAAAAGGAATAAAAAAATTAACTAAAAAAGAAAAAATACAAATAATACTTATTTATGCCTAGGATTCAAACCTAAGCATGTTTAAATTTTTTTAAGGTTAGCATATTAACCATCTAGTCTAGGTAAGCTTTTTGTATTTTTAATTATATATATATATATATATATATATATATATATATATATATATATATATATATATATATATATATATATATATAATTAACATAATCTCATATCCAGGTCCATGATGCACTATGATCCTGGGTCCGTAATATAATTTGCCCAAAAAAAGAACAAAGGGAATATTGAATATACAAGATTTCATTGAAGGCACAAGAAGATTGGTAGAAATTCTTTTTTTGCTTTTTGAGAATGGAAGATACAGAGAATTTGAAAAGAAAGAAACTTTAAATAATCAAGTAGATTTGAAGGAAAAAAAAAGGGATTTGAACAAATAAATAGAAAATGTTGTTAAAGCTCTAGCCCTATATAAATAAGATGATAAAAAATTATATTTTTTTAGAAAGAATTTTGTAGACTTTTTCCTTTTTTATCCCTCTCTCTCTCTCTTTTAGATTTTTATTTCATTATCATATTTTGCTCATTTCTTTTGATTCACTAAAAAAATTGCAATTTTTTTTTTTATTTATCAAATATGTTGATATCAACTTAAAAGGTGATAAAATATGCACATATTAGTATTTTTCATCCCCAGTTGTTAGAGTTAGCTTGATTAAGGTCATTTCAAATGAAAATTAAATTCAAATAACTTAATTCTAACTAGACTTAATTATGAGTTTAGGAACTCACTTGATCTATCTAATTATTTGAATAAGATGACGGGCTAGATAAAAAAATTTTCCAACAAACTCAATCCGATCAAAACTCGAAAATGTCTAATTATTTTTTAGTCGAATTTGAGATTTGCTTTATAAATCTCAGCCCAATTCGACAAACATGCACATACATATATACATATATATCACTAACAAAATTCATAACTGTTTTATATTCTAAATTTACTTTAACCAATAAATCACTTGAATAATTTTATTAATTATGTTAAAATATATTTTTCATTGAAATTTTATATTTACCATGTCAATTTTTTCTTTTTAATTTGTCATTTTTCTTTTATTTAAGGAAAAAGCTTGTGGACTGAATTGGTCAGACTTGGGAATACATGCATTTAAAAGTGAAAATTGAAAAAAAATTGAAAAAAGACAAAAAAATTTCATTACGATCCCTTTCATAAAATTTCAAAAATAGAGCCTCAACTTTAAAAAATTCCAAAAACACCATCCAGCAATCATCCTTGTTCTCATGTGCCACTAAAACTTGCTTTCTTAGCTCCTTCAGGTGATGCACCACCTTGTCTTACGAGTCTACTGTCAGAAGGACAAATGAAAAAGACAAATAAAATAAGACAAAATAGAAAAACAGAAAATTATTGTTGGTAATTAGAGGACAAATCACATGTAATATTGGTGTCATGCACATCTGTATTTATATATAAAAGTTTAATTGAATAAGAGATATTTTCAAAACAATTTACTTGTTTAAAAATTATATTATTTATTATAATGCAATTATTATTAGAAAGAGATTTTTTTTTTTTTTGTATTGCGATTATTATTAGAAATAAAGGTAAAAGACATGAAATCTACACGGTATTTTTTAAGTTTACACAAATTTTTGAAATCTTTCACCGGATCTGTAAAAATAAAATTTTTTGTCTTTTTATTTGGTTATTTTTGAAATGTTCCCAAAAAAAAAAAAAAAAGGCTTCAATTGTTATTATTATTATTATTATTAGGCTCAAGATAAATTTAAACACTATCTCATAATTTTTCTTTTTTAAAATAATAGATTAAATCATATATATATATATATATATATATATATATATATATATATATATATATATATATATATTGCAAATTTGAAAAACAAAAAAAAAAAAGATAAACTCAATAAATGGTAAATGTATACTAAAATTTAATATATATTAAGTATATATTTAGTATCTATAACTATTTTGATATATAGAGATTGAAAAATAAAATTAAAAAAAAAAACTAACAGCAAATGGTGTACGTATACTAAAATTTGATATATATGAAGTATGCATTTGGTACGTGCAACTATATATATATATATATATATATATATATATATATATATATATATATATATTACAAATTTGAAAAGATTAAAAAGATATATAAATTAACAGTAAATGGTTTATGTATAGCAAAATTTGTTATATGTTTGGTATCTATGGCTACTTTAATATATACATATTAATTTAATTAATAACTAATTAAATTTATGAAAAAATTTTAGTTAAATTAATTAATTACTTGTGGTGTATGAAAAATAATTAATGGATTTTTTTCTAAAACAATAATTAATTAATGCAATTAAAAAAGAAATAATAATAATAATAATAATAATAATAATAATAATAAGGCATAATGCATATTTTGCCCACATATTAATTTAATTAATAACTAATTAAATTTATGAAAAAATTTTAGTTAAATTAATTAATTACTTGTGGTGTATGAAAAATAATTAATGGATTTTTTTCTAAAACAATAATTAATTAATGCAATTAAAAAAGAAATAATAATAATAATAATAATAATAATAATAATAATAAGGCATAATGCATATTTTGCCCCCTATATTTGTCACGATTGGTCATTTTCCCCCCCTCACCTTTAAGTTAAACTAATTTACACTCTTATCTTGCCAAATCATAAGTGAGGCCCCCCTAATTAACCAGTTGCAAATCACGTGAGGGTCACGCCTATAAACATGTCATAACAACTTATGACTTGGACTAAATGAAAATGATTTGGCCTTTTTTTTTTTTTTTTTTTTTTTTTTTTTGCTGATTAGGACCTTATTCTCCTTGTTTTACCACTAAAAGAAATAGAATGACCACATTAACCCTAACTAAAATAATTAATCTCAATTTTAATATTGAATACACTGTAAAATAAAAAAGGGAAATTAGATGAAGGAAATTCATCTTCTAATAGAGTAATACAGTGAAAGTGAGGAGAGAATATTCAAAATTGATTGAAGAATTTAAGTTCGTAGACATTGTGGTGCTTTATCGAGCTTGAAATCAACAAGTATATGATTCTGCATATTTAAGAATTGACGGAAATCATTGCACCCTAGGTCTGGTGAGTTCGACTTAATGAGTATAATTTCATTGCCACTATTTATTCAGCTTATAATTTTGTTAGCTTACTTAGAAACTTTCTCATTTTTTGCCAATAATTTTTCTTTCAAACAGTAGATTGTTTACTTCATATCTTAGGGTTTTTCTAGTAATAAAATAAAAAATTAGTTGTTTTTATTTGGAGTAAGATTTTTGGTTGTTTTTTGTGAATTCTTTAATCATGATTGTGTATTATGCTAAATAGTAGGTTAAAAATGGAAATTTTATTCATTTGCTTGTATGCAAATAGTAAGAATATTAGCCCACTTTCTTTGTCTGCCAATTTATCTTAAAGGGTAATTAAAAATTGATTTATTTTATTGTTTTTATTATTAGTAGCTGTGAAAAATGTTGTAAAGCTTATGTTACCTTTACTATCTGATATGTAGGATGAGAATGGGTGATAAGTATGTGAATTTACACTTTTATCATGGGGCAAGTTCATAAATGACAGAAGAAACCCTAGGTATATTGGTGGAGATGTGTCAGTAATTGAAGGTGTTGACACTGATAGGCTTTCCATTATTGAGTTGGGGAACTATTGTGCTGGATTTAGGTATAATTCTATAAGTGGTGTGTATATGAGGAATAAGGTTAGGGGTAGGTATGAATTTAAATTGATTTGGAGTGATACAGTACTTCTAAAATTGTTGGCTAGATTAAAAATGGAAGTGACATTCATTTATATATGGATCATCCTGTTAATGTTTCTCTACAGACAGATTCTGCATATGTGAATTTATTAGAAGGTGTAGACAGTGAAACTGCATATCAGGCTGTAAATGATCAAGTACATGAACCTGCTGTACATGATGATGTTATAGATGAAGTTGAAAATAATGATGCTGCTGTAGAGGGTGGTGGAGATAATGAAGTTGTTGTACATGGTGATGGAGTCTATGAAGATGTTGTAGATGGTGCTTGAAAGTATGAATCTATTGTAGATGCAGCACATGTTGATGAGTCTACTAGAGTATATGAAGACAGATCTACCGGGATATTTGAAGACAAATCTGTTGTTGATGATTTGCCTAGTGTGCCTATTGAAGAAAGTGATATACCTAGTGTGAATCCTGAAGTGAATGGTGTGCCTAGTGAAGAAGTTGATGTACTTACTGTTAATACAAGGGATGTAGGAGTTGGGTGTAGCAGTGAAAGTGATAATAGTGAAAAAAGCTGTGACTTAAATGAAGAAATAAGAAATCAAGCAAATAGGGAAGAGAGCACAGATGCAGATAGTATAGAAGACATATGTGAGGAGCTCTTGGAAGGAAGTGATGTTGATGAAGAACAATTAGTTATAAGGGAGACCATCAGAAGGTATTAGAGGGATTCAATAAAAAATTCAAAATCAACTCAAGTAGAAGATATTCCACTTAGTGATGTAGCTACAAATGATGGTTTTGAGGTTGCAGACAAGAGGAGACATAAACAATAAGGCAGAATAGGTAGTAATGAAGACTACATTGATAATAGTGATCCAAATAGCAGATATGGCAATGAAGACAAGAAGGTGTAAAGAATGTTGATAGAAGTAGGAGGAGAAATATGTATTATGACCTAGAAGCACCGAAGCTAATGTTCCAGCTTTGTATGATCTTTGTCAGTGCTAAGCAATTTAGGGAAGCAGTTAGGAAGTATGGGATATTGAGAAGGGTTTCAATGAAGTTCAAGGTGAATGACCTAGATAGAGTTAGAGTACTCTATAGAAATTCTAGTGCAAGTTCAAGTAACTGTCCTTGGTTGATATATGGTAGCAAGGAGAAGGAAACAGATAACTTCAAGATTAAGACATATAATCCTATCCATAAATGCTCAACAACTAACAAGTTAAAGTTCTGCAATTCTGATTTCCTTGCTAAGCAATTTAGAGCAAGGATCAGTTCTTAACCTATCATTAAGCTTAGTGAACTTTAGAACTTGTGCAAGACTGAATTGAAGTTGTATGTAGGTAAGACTATTTGTAGGAGAGCAAAAGCTAAGGTATTGGTCGATGTGATGGGTGACTTTAGAGTAGAATTTCATAGGCTAAATGACTATATGGATGAAATTAATAGAAGTGAACTATTTGCTTTATAAAAACAAAGACAGTAGAGGATGGTACTAAGAGATTCAAGAAGATGTATGTGTGTTTCAATGTTATAAAGAAGGGTTTTCTAGAAGGTTGTAGACCCATTCTTGGTATGGATGTCTGCTTTTTAAAAAGGCTATTTAAAGGTCAATTATTAATGGTTGTGTCTAAGGATGACAACAACCAAATGTACCCAATTGCTTGGGCCATTTTTGGAGTAGAGAACCCAAAAAAAAAAAAAATTGGAAGTGGTTCATTTCAGTAGTGAAGCAAGACCTAGGAATCATCACTGGCGATGGATGGACTATTGTCATTGATATGCAAAAAGTATAAGTACTAAATTCTATTAATTGTTTGTTTATATTATAATTAATTTATAATTTATAAAATGTCACTATATTACATTGCCTTATTGATGCATAGGGTTTAGAAGCTGCGATTGAGGAGGAATTGCCACAGGCAGAACATCGGATGTGTGGAAGACATATTTGGCAAAATTGGTCAAAGTGGAGAGGTGCAGAGAGGAGGAAAATTTTTTGGCAATGTGCATGGTTTCCATTTGAGGCTTTATTTAAGAACAATTTAAAGGAGCTTTCCAAGTTAGATAAGGGTATTGTAGAAGACCTGATTTACTACAATCATGAAAAATGGTGTAGAGCTTACTTTAATGTTGATTGCAAGTGTAATGCAGTGGATAACAATATGTCTAAGACTTTCAATGGGTGGATATTGGCAAGTAGGATGAAGAGCATCATTAGTATGCTTGAAGAAATAAGGGTACAAATCATGAATAGGATTAGACAGATGAGGGAATTTGCAAACACATGGATTTGTGATATATAACTTATGGCAATGTCCAAATTGTGGCAAAATAAATTTTGGTCCATGAATTACAGGATTGTGTGGAATGGGGAGAATGGATTTGAGATATTGGATGGTAAATATGGACATACAGTAGATTTAAGGTTGCAAAAGTGTACTTATGTGAAACTTCAAATTTGCATCCTTAGAATCTAACCGCAGCTTGATACTTGCTAAAATTAATGCATTATGCATACGGCGGTCTCGCTAGCCGGTTAGCGAGCAGGGGTTAAGGGGGCGGCGCCCCTTGCGAGGTGCAGGACAGTGCCCTATTGAAAAAAATTTCTTGAAACTTGCATCTTTAGATGATTAGCACTTGATTACGAACCCATAGAATCAAACTGGGCTCAAATCGGATCAAAAACGAAGAAGAATGGGCCGAAAGGTGAAATGCGGCAACCTGCGGGCCCGCTGCAGTAAATCGCAGCCCATCGCGGTTACCGCAGAGGTCCCTATGGTAGCCAATTGGCTACCGCATCCATCTCTATGGTAACCGCAGAGCACTCTACGGTTACCGCAGCCAACACACCAGTTACTGCACTGAGTTTTTTTTAGAGTCCTACCCGAAAACTGTTAATTTTTAGTCCCAAACTCCTCCTATAAATACCTTACACCTCTTAACAACTGGGACAAAATTACATACTTCTATACTCTACATAAAGCTTTCTAAACCCTATTTCTAAGCTTTTCAATCATCAAGACCCTCTTCCTAAACCTCCAAATCCCTAAAATCTCATTCCAAAACCTCCTCCATCACATAAAATCTCATTCATAAGTTTCCTAATCATCTCAAAACCCCATTCACAAGTCTCGTAATCATCTCAAGTTCTATTCTTAAACTTCCTAATTAAGAAAAGGTGTAACTCAAGTTATTTCTTTTAAGGGGAATTTGTGGTTCTCAAGCAAAGGTGTCATCCAAGTGCCTTCAAGAAGATTTCACTATTCAAGAGTCCTTCTTCCACAAGGAGTGCTCATGATATCCCAAGGCCAAGGTGGAACTTAGATCCGATGCCAAGCTCGCTCCCTACGTTATTTGCTGATGGAAGCCAAAGGTAAAAGTTTTTTCCTTTTCCTTTTCAATTTCAATCTCAGGATCTAAATATGAAAAGATCTAATTTTTGCTAATTAAAATTTGACCTAATTAACAAATCCCTTAAGCCTTTAAAATCAATCAAAACATGATAACAAAAGCTATGACTTAAAAACCCCTCCTTCGCAAGAAGGGAGAATTGCGTGGGATTTGATTCCCATTCAAAAGGATACGTAGGCTTACCATCTCTAAGGCATTCAACTTTGCTAAAATTAACAACTTTTCTTTATATCACCTTCTTCAAATAGCTTAGGATTGAAATTGTTTCTCTTAAATAAAAGTCAAAATTTAGTTCTCTTTATTAAATTTGTTTTATTATTTTTCGTACTTTAGTTGTTTAGATTATTTGGGGAATGTGTGCTTTTCCTAGAACCCATAAGGGCTAGAGAAAAGATCCCTTGATTTTGATATTTTAACTTGTAATATTTTTAAGTGGTTTCTCCCTTATCTTTTTGCATTTTGTAATTGTCATTATTTCATATTGCCATGCATTCACGAGTAATATTTGTTTCATGCATCATATTATATCTATTCATGCATACATAAAATTTTCTTTTTATAAAAGCTATTTTGTATTTAAGCCAAACTAAATTTTTTGTATTGTTTTAGCCAAAACCTAGTTCCCGAACTCTTTTTGGTCATTCGAGGATTAGTGTTTTTTTTCTTGGGATAAATGGTATAATTTTGGAGTCAATTAAATTTTGTTTTTCTTTTAATTTTCCCAACTAAAATAAACAAAATTAAAGTAGTGACTCCCTTTGCAAATTACAATTTACAAAAATCCAATTTTCTAAACTCATAGCGGGTTCCAATCGTGATGTTTCTCCCAAATGGGCATTTTTTATTCCCTTCAGCAGATCGGACCAGGTGCTCGGGCGAGGCCTCACAACTTGCAGGTCATGAGAGCTTAAAGGGATACCATGTGCACATGTAATATGTGTTATGAATCATGTAGGTGTAAATCTTGATGACCATGAGGCACATTGGTACAGGAAATCCACTTACTTAAAAGCCTATGGCAATCCAATCTAACCAGTTAGGGGTATGGCTTTATGGGATGAGTTTGCAAATGGTCCTGTTGTGCCCCTAAAAGAAAAAAAAAATTGCCTGGAAAACCTAGATGGAATAGGAAAAAAGACGTAGATGAAGGAAAAAAAAGTGGGCAAACTTTCAAGGATTTTTTTCATTATATATATATGTTATTCCTTTATTTCAATAAAAGTGGGCAAATTAATAATGATTAATGTTTTTGGCTAGGATCCTAATCATAATCAAGCCTCTAGTAGCCATGCACTTGCACAAAGTCATTCATATGCACCTGCACTTACATATGCACCTGCTGTTGTATTTACACCTCTTGCACCTGCAAGATCAGCTCAATTTGCACCTGTAATACCACCTCTACCTCCATCTATACCTATAAGTGAAATTGCAAATGACAGAGTAATAGAAAGAGGGAGAGGAAGAGGCATTGGAAGTGGAAGTGGCAATGGCAGAAAAGTAGAGAAGGGTCCTAGTATTGTCAATCTAGGTATTTGATTTGTTATGTCTATTTTCTTCAATCTTAATTTATTATGTATTAATTTTTTTAAATCTATATTGTAGTGATTTAATATGATGCTACAAAAGGAAGTGCAAGAGGGATGGGTTCAACAAATTCACAGTCAGGTTGTGTATTTTTCTGCTTACATGTTGTTCTTGTGTGTTTTATTGTAAAGGTCAATTGATTAGCATACTTGTGTTCATTGGTGTTACTAGATAATGTTGTTGCAGCTGGTAGGGGGAGAGGTAGAGGAAGGGGACAAGGAAGAGGATTAGATTATAACAATCCAGGTGTGTTAATTATCTTTTGTTCAAGTTTATAATAAAGTTATTTCAATTTAATGTGTATGCTAATACTAGTAAACTTTATTGAGATATTGAATGGTTTTATGTTGTAACTGGATTAGGTGGCTCAATAGAGATGGGTTTGGGTAACAGTAGGGGAAACAAGATGTCAACTAGCAGTGTTGGCCAATTTAAAAATTTTTGAATTATGAGGTTTGAAAAGTTATTTTAAAAATTTTAGTGTCCAAGTGGTTCATCAAGGGTTATCAAAAAATCCTACAACAATCACTAGTTCAGTTGAAGTTACAGGGGATATTGGTTTCAAAGCTAACTCTATTAAATGGCAAAAAAGAAAGACTGTTACTAGCTTATAACTTCAATTGCATGCTCAAGCCAAGCAGATATAAACTAGACAGCAATCTAGAAGTCAATCACAAGGCAATAGCTCATTGGGGAAGGAGGCACACAACAAAGCTGCAATGATGAAATTGAAGTGGTTGTTTTGTAATTCTATTTTTTTAGATTAGTTTATGATCAAGTTGTAAATTAAAATTTGCTTGTTTAGGTAGAAACAAATTGAAATTTTGAGTGGTTAATGCAATAACCACTGCTTTTGTCATGTACCTAGGATATTAACATTATAATGTTGGTCATGTACTTGAAATTGAATTATGAATGGAAGTTTTTAGTTCACTTCTGTTATCAGCATTACATTTGATAATATATTACGATTCATTTGAAATCAAATTAAATAGGAAGCAAGAACATTTGAAATGTACAATAATATAACTTGCACCAATATATTGCACTATATTTATTTTGGTGCCAAATGACTACCAAAAATTTGCACCAATATATTGTACTATATTTATGAAATTTTGGTGCCTACAAAACTAAAATCCACTTCAATAGCCATTTGGTAGTTCTTCTTTTTTAAGCATATATTTTATGCTTCAATTTCACCAACATAACAACAAAAATCCCCACAACAATCCACTTCAATAGCCATTTGGTAGTTCTTCTTTTTTCATTTTCATATTCTTTCACTCTTCTGAGCAAGCTAAGTATAACATACTTGTAGTGTTCAGGAATAGAAGGGTCAAGCCATGTAAAGAATCTACAACCTCTAGCATTCTGTAAAAAAATTTAACTCAAACTTTTAGTAATGTTATGCTTCCAATTTCAATGCCAACACCAATTATAAAACTCTTTCTGTCAAACTCATACATCCTCTCACCCAAAAATCATTAAACATATAACCCAAAGTTTCAATTTTTGGCAAACATGCACAAACCCAAGTTCCATTTTTCACTAACAAACAATATCATTTTTTTTTTCACAAATTCACAAAAACATGCACTACACCCATTTTTTTTTATATATAACCTTAACCTATTTTTGTCAAATAAAAACTCAAACAAACTAACTAACTTGATAATTAGCACAACCAAAGAATCGTCTGCCTAGATTTGTGTTAGTCCAACTAGCTTTCATCACTACTGCTCGACCACAATTATAAAGGGGTATGGAGTACTTTATTGGAAATTACTCCATGTATGAGAAATCAAGTAAAAATATTGATATCAGAAATTTTAAGCTCAAAATCTAAATGCAAAAAAAAAAAAAAAGAAAAGCATGAGAATGTGAGAAAGAAATAAAACTTTGATTGACAGAGAAACTAAAAATGAGAAGCAAAGAGAGTTAGAATGCGAGAGAGATTGAGAGGGTGAGAGGAAGAATGAGAGGTTAGGGATTTCAATAAAAGAGGTGGCTTGGGATTTTACCGATGGGTTGGGTTTTTAAGTTTTTAATTTTTTTTTTTTTTTAAATCAATGTAATCCATGTCAACCAATTTTAATCCACATCAGAGTTTATATTCAGTCGTCACTCGCCTCATATATGCATGACCCTCACGCGATTTGCTACTGGCTGAATAGGGGGCTTGACTTATGATTTGGTAGGATAGAAGTGTAAATTGGTTCAACTTAAAGGTGAGGGGAGAAAATGATCAATCGTGACAAGTATAGAAGGCAAAATATGCATTATGCCTAATAATAATAATAATAATAATAATAATAATAATAATAATAATAGAAGAAGAAGAATCATTAAAGAAATGTCACACCATCTAGTCTCACCATTATCTCCACTTTTACAGTAATCATCTCTATTTTTACAGTACTCCTCAGATGACCTCTACTTACAACTCTTCCTCCACTTCAACATCTCCACAACTTGGAAAAAAAAGTATGACATATTTCTTCTTTTTGTCTAATTTTTTCACTGTCTCCACAATCTAGAAAAGTTTTTAATTTGTAATTTTCTTTTACAAAATTGTAAAAATGAAATAAAGGAAAAAAAATTGCGTACAAAAGAAATGGGAACAACTTAAAAATGTATAAAAAAAAAAAAAAAAGCACAATGAAAATAATATTTTACCAAAAAAAAATAACAGTATACAATGTAATTTTCTCATATTTAAAATGAATTCGAATTTGGGTAAAAAAATTTAAGCCCCATAAGGTTACATTTGGTTGGCATCTAGGAACTAGACAAGACAGCACAACACTAAAACACCTAGTCTAGCATTTGGCAAGTTTTTAATATCACAAGAATTGGATAAAAACTAAATTTTATCTAGTCCCACTATTCAATTTGAGTCATTCTCATATAGGAAGGACAAACAAGTCTCTCCTTTGAGATTGAAATTTACTCTATTTCCAAAACTATCCTCATATAAATACAAACTTATTTTTTTTAGTTTTATTTTTTAACTTTTTTTTTAGTTTTATTTCCTTTTTAATATTTTTTAAGAAACTTTTTTTTTTTATTATAGTTATGTAGAATGAATAATTTTTTCTTCTAAATAACTCTTCATAATACTTAGCTACTAAATATAAAACAAAAATATTTTTTTAATAGGCTTGCAAAATTCATTTTTCTAAAATATCTTAAACCAAATAATAGAATAAATATGTATATTTCACTTTTAATTTTTATTTAATGAGTATTAATCAATTTTTTATTTTTATATTTTATTTTAAATTTCTTATAATTATTTATATTTTATTTAAAAATATTATGTTTGATAATAAATATTTGATCTTTTTATAATTTAATGTGTTCATTCATTAAATAGTATATATAAATATTTAACACATTAAAATATTTTAATTTTTAGCATTTTTAAATATTTATTAGACTGATTTTTTTATTCAAAATTTAAATATTTAGTTTATAAGGGTGTTATTGTCATCTTTATAACATGTCTAGTCTTAATTTCAATTATTTCAAATACTAGACAGAAGAAAATTTTATTTTATCTTATCTTGTAATATTCTATTTTATATAGTCCTTAATTATTCTATTCTGCCAACTAAATATAACCTAATAGAACTGAGCCGGACTTGACAATAGCATTAAAAAATATAATCCATATTTTATAGTCATCTTCCAACAAATTGACGTAACATGTTCTGAGGAGCTGGTCCTACATTTTTTTATTCAAAAAAAAAAAAAAGGCATTAATTGATGAAAGTTAATCTAATACTTAAGAAGTTATTCTTATTAATTTAGGAGACCTACGAACTACATTTACATTACAACATTTGCACAAAAATACCCTTAGAATCTTACTAATTATATTCTTATTGAGATGTTATAATTTAATAGAGATATAGTATAAATTTTTTTTAGTATAAATTAAGTACACAAAAATAATATTCTTAATGATAACACTGATTAAAAAATAATAAAATATTAGCATATTAACGGAAAATGAATAATATATTGAAATAAAAAAAATATATAATATATTATAACCTTATATATATATATAGAGAGAGAGAGAGGTATACTTTCTTAGTACGAAACTTAAAAATATTATAATTTATTACAATTTATAAGTTATTCTTATATAGGATATTTTTATACAGAGGTTCTACTGTAAATAGGAGAAAAATGGGTTAAGAGTTGTAGGGCAACTCCTCTTAAAATTTCTTTTTAATTCTTATATATATATATATATATATTTATATATAATCATTTCAAATTAATCAAAATATTAGATGGGGAATGAAAGAATGTTTGTAATAAATTAATCTATATGTATCTTGGAAAATAAATTGACAAAACAAGTAAAAATAATAATATTATTATTGTTGTAATTTTCCCTTATATAGGGTGATGATCTCTTTTTTTTTTTTTTAAATCTTTTAAGATACTAAATAATAAAGATAAAAATATATTTTTAATAATATAATTTTCTTTAGAAATTAAAAACTAAAACTAAAACTAAAACTAAAAATAAAAGTAATATCAAATAAGCTCTTAAAGTATAATAAGTAGGTTAAACAAGGGTGGACGCAAATTAAGAGGTGGGTTGAAAGTATATAAAATATTATGGGTTATGTTAACAAGTGGCTAAGCATTTAATATATTTATTTTATTTAATGCATTGTACTTGTTAAACATTTAATATGATAATTTTATTTAATGAATTGATTACAATTTTAATGAAATTTCTATTTTCAATATCAAATTTAATTAGACAATTTTCTCTCTCTTTTATCCTTCAAAAAAGCCAAAAATAGTAGAAAATTACACTCTTTCTATTGAAAAAAAAAATTTCCTCCAATTTTTTTTTTATAAAAAATTGTCTCTTACTCCCTCTATTCTGAAAAAAATAGCCAATAAGTAAAAATCACTATTTTTAAGATAATAATAATTTTGTCATTAGTTGCCAAAAAGATCTCTATTAATTACAGTATAAATTTAGGAAACATCTCTCATACTTAAAAAATGGAAGGATAAATTAGTCATTTTATTATTTTTTTTTATTGAGTTGCTAAATGGACACTTATCTATGAATAAAACTTACTTTTTTAATGGTCAATTTTTTCTAAATGAAGAGAATATACTGTTGCTATAAATGGAAACCACTTATGAATTCAAATAAATATTAAATTTACATTGGGTCATTGAATATATAAATAAGTGTCCACAAAAAGAAAATGATATTATGTCTAGTAATGCCTCTAAGAAAAGAAAGTAGATTAAATTTAATTGATATATATATAGTGGCCAGAATTGAAGTTAAGGGTGAAAATTTATCTCATTGATAAATAAGGCATAATAGATAATATTAAATATTTTAAAAATTAATTCACTATAATAATGATAGATAATTAATGTATTATTGTATTGTTTTGAGAAATATAATAATAAACACTTGAATGAAAAATATTCATAATAATAATTACATTAAAACAATGATTTTAATATTCAATTTAAAAAATTACACACTTAATTTTTCAAATTAAAATTTTAAAAATTCAAATACTTGAGAGATTAAGGATAAAAAAAAAAAATCATTAAATTATGAGCCCAATATAAAAAGAAACTAAAGTTGAAAGTGTTATAAAATAAAGAACAATTATAGAGAATAGAGCAAAGAGAAAATAGAAGAGAGAATAAATTTATGTATGTTATTTCATTTACTATAGTACCTATTTATAGGTGTAAAAGATTATGTAGATAGGATAAAAAATAAAGTTCTATTTACATAAGAAAACTATCTATAGAGATAGTAATATACAATCAATCATATCATACTACTCAAATATTATCATCAATATTATCACAACATTCCTCCTTGGATGTCTATTATAAAGAATCTGCCTCGTTAAAACCTTACTAAGGAAAAACTCTATAGAAAAAAATCTTAGTGAAGGAAAAAGAGTACATTATTCTTGTAAAGATTTGTACTATAACACTGCCTCGTTAAAAACTTTACCAAGAAAACCTAATGGGACAAAACCTAGGCTAAGAGAAAAAGAGTACAATGTATTAAAATCTCTCCCTCATGAAAACATGATTTCTATCAAATATCTCTTAGTAGACGCATGCCAATTTTGTTGACTAGCTTTTCAAATGTAGCTATAGGGAATGCCTTTATAAATAAATTTGCCAAGTTATCCTTTGATTGAATTTGATGAACATCATAACTTTCCAAATTTTGTATCTAAATACATTTAAGTAATATCCATATATAATAATTTATTTATAGTACTCCCTAAGAATATTACTTGCATTATGAATATGCCCCATTAAAAACTTTATCCAAGAAAATCCTATAGGATAAAAACTTGACTAATAAAAAAGAGTACAATTATATATTAATTCACTCTCCTTGATGAGAACAGATTTTAACATGGCATATACTAATTAATGAAACAATGTCGTTTAAATACCACACTAGGTAAAGACTTAGTACATAAGTTTATTAGATTATCACTCGTGCGAATTTGGTAGATATCTCTTTAAGAGCTCATGTATACATAAGAATTTAGGTGAAGTTTATATATTTACTTCATCATCCTTGATATACCCACCTTTAATTTGTGCAATTCAAATTGCATTATTCTCAAAACACAATGGAAGTATCTTTAGTGAGGTATTTCAGGGCCATAAAAATATTTATAAAATTGCAATATCACTATAAGTAAATACATAGCCAGTCTAAGATCTACCATTATGGAAATTAAACAAATAACTAATATTTGCATATAGACCAAATTCAAATATAAATCAAAATATGATCATAATATTAATAGTACATTGAAGATAACTTTTTATACCACTGTAATATCTCTTAGTAGGTGCAGAGCTATATCTGTTGCGCGATTTCTACAAGTGCACAGGTCGTGAACAAGTAATATAGTAGTGAAATAAGTGTCGATCCCACGAGGAAGAGTTGACAAGTACCAAAACTATTGAATATTCTATTATTTAGAAAATCAATTATGAGAAGTCGTATTTTAAGCTAAAGTAAAGTTCAAGTAAATAAATGACGATAATATGAAATAAGATTAAAGGCCTAGGATTTAGAATTCATCAATTGATTACCTATGATTACTTTATATTTTTTTAGATTGGATTATTTTTGCTGGAATTAATGATTAGATTTCCCTAAATTATATGATGTTCTCTCTCAAGATACAACATGTGTGTTCGTATTAATCTTATGTCTACTCTCGTGATCATAAGCAATTAACACAAACCCATTAAGTTTTATGGAAATCCTTTAACAATCACAAAGGAGTATTCTTATCTCTAAGCAATACATTCCCTAGGTCAATTATCCTAATGAAATAATATTGTATTTCCACTCTCGCTACTTCACACAATATCTTAAATCATGCAATTAATGGCCAGTTAATTACAAGCATTAAGTTCTAAGATAAAAGATTAATTCCAACAATCAACCCAATCAATTAAATATAAATAATCATATGCAAATCAAAAGATTACATCTAAATCCTAGAAAAATAAATTTAGCTATTCATAATTAAAAGAGAAGAAACAATTAAATTAATAATAAAAATAATAAACATAATAATAACTTATAATTAAATTCAAGAATAGAGTTTAGAGAGAACTTGTTTTGAGATACAATCTTTGATAAACTTGAGCTCCAAAAACTCCTCCTCTTGATAAAAATAACATAAACAAAAAAGAAACCTAATCTATTTTTTTTTCTCTCTAAATATTTTTTTTTGATGGATTTCTTTTGATAACATTTCCCTTTGCCAAGCATGGTATTTATAGACATATTTGGTGGAAGAATTCAAGTTCCATTAAAATTCTTACATCAAAAATTCAACATTGATGGTTAGGTTGGCCACCAACCATTGAATTCCTTCATCAATATTCAAAAATGGTTAGGTTGGGTACCAACCATTGAATTTTGGCCACCAACCATTGAATTTATTTATCATGGATTGAAAACTTGAATCATTGCTTGCATCTTTATTTTTACTGCATCATTTTGATCTGCAAAAATAAAATAAAAATACTTAAAATATGTTATAATTTATTTATAAATTGTAAAACTATTTATTTCTAAAAATAAGTAATAATATTATTGCATTCTCGAGAATTGAGCTAAAATTTAAGTTTAAGCAATTAAAATAACTCTAAAAATATAGAGTTATCACACCCCCAAACTTAAGTTTTTGCTTGTCCTCAAGCAAAGGAAAATTCAAAACCTAAACTAGTCCACTTTCGTAGGAAATTACGATTGCATTTAGCGTATGCAACAAGCCTTTAAACCCCTAGGTGTCCCATAGAGGACGAGTTATAGTCTCGTGAGGGCTTCCAGTGGTGATACCCACAAACACCTTTAAAAATTTATTTCAAAGAAAAATAAAATATCACAAAAAAAAAAACTTAATCCCCTCATGCTTATGTTGAAATTTTTTTTTTTTTTAAGGTCTAAAGAAATTAATATTTACAAACAACATATCAATAGTATTGCAAGTCAAGCTTCTATCTCAAGTTCAAAACAATCCTCATCTTAATCATGCCTTGAATAACTATGCATTAAATCAACTACAAAGAAATTGTTGCACTTCAGATAGGCATATATACACTAATATCTTTAAATGCCTCTATCAAATGATATAAAATAGATGTACAAATCTCATAAGCATATTAAAGCAAACAATCTCCACTAATGGAATTCACAAATCAAGAGAGATCAATAGGTCTTGACTAGGGTTGTAATGGGGCTAACACAAGGTATTTTTGGCTAAACAAAGAACAGGCTAAATGAACAAAAGTAAAATAATTATGCCAAGTTTACAAAATCAATAGCTCAAATAAAGGAATTATATTAATGAAGGATCCTTTTCATCTTAAGCACTATTCTTTTTCAATGTTTTCTTCTTTTAAGCCCACCTCTTCTTCTTCTTATTCCTTTTTTTTTTTTTTTTTTCGCCAACAACATTATTCTAAAGACAAGCAAGAATTACTAACTTTTATTGGTTCAATTTTCTTGCTTTCCCCCAAACTTATTTTAAGCAGAAGGTGGTCTTTTATAATGAATAATACTCTCAGTTATTAGAAATCCTTATTTTCTTTTAAAACTTCAATAATTCCCTTTTCTTCATTAAAATGTAAACTTGACAAATTATCTCACAAACAAGGTGAAAGTTAACAATTAAGGTTAATTAACAAAGAAAAGAAAGCTAAAATTATCAAGGCACAAAGGGGTAAACTAGGAAAAAAAATTAAAATAAGGGTAGATACAAGTAACAGGCTAAACAAACAATGCCTAAATTATATCTCTCTTTCAAAATGAATTCAAAATTTCGCCTCAAAAGTTTGCAAAAACATGTTCTAAGATAGGTGAGGCAAATGAAGATAAAAATGTGTAGAAGCCCTCTCTAAGTAAGCATACACAAATTCAATGCAATCAATATAATGCAAAGCAAAACAAAACATAATCTTAATAAAAGTTAATTTCTTACCCAAAATAGTTGCTCAACCTGAAATACTTTAATAAATTATCCATAAATATCAATTATAATCTATCATTAACCTTTCATCAATTTATTTAACACAAGCATATTTTATTAATAAAAGAGTAAAAAATTTTAAATTTATTCATCAAAACACGAAAGAAATTACTGAAAACAAAAAACAAACTAAATCTCCCCCAAACTTGCAATGGACATTGTCCTCAATGTCAAAAAAATAAATCAAAAGAAGAAATACTCCCTCTTGTAGAAAATTGGATTTCAAATTGTAAGCAGGGTGTGCATTCCATCTCTTTGTTTCCTATAAAACATCATGAAACAACTAAAAGCAAGTATGAGAAATTAATCACATAATTTTTTTTTTATATAATTTTTTTTAATTTTTTTTTTAATTTTGGAGAATAAATAAATAATTAAATAAATAAAGAAGTTAGAAATTTGGGTTGCCTCCCAAAAGCGCTTAATTTATAGTCTTTAGCTAGACTTTCTCAGAATTTTGATCACGTGGCCTCTTTTAAGGAGTAAACCATCTCTTGTTCCACCAAATCTCCACTGAAATAAGGTTTAAGGCGTTGTCCATTTACTTTGAATGTTTCTCCCGCATTGTTTTGTAGCTCCACAGCTCCATGATGATGTACCTTTACTACTTGAAACGGTCCTGACCATCTAGATTTCAACTTCCCTGGAAAAAGTTTCAAACGTGAGTTGAAAAGCAATACCTGTTGGCCTTTCTCGAAATGCCTCTTACGGATGTGTTTGTCATGCCAACGTTTGGTGCGCTCTTTATAAATCTTGGCATTTTCATAAGCTTCCAGTCGTATCTCTTCAAGCTCACTCAATTGAAGTAATCTCTTGTGACCAGCAGCTTCCACATCCATATTCAACTTTCTTATTGCCCAGTAAGCTTTATGTTCGAGCTCCACAGGTAAGTGACATGCTTTACCAAAGACAAGTCAGTATGGAGACATACCAATTGGGGTCTTGAAAGCAGTCCTATATGCCCACAGAGCATCATCCAATTTGAGTGCCCAATCCTTCCTAGAGTTATTCACTGTCTTTTCTAAAATATTTTTCAATTCTCTATTTGAAATTTCCACCTGACCACTCGTCTGAGGATGATACGGAGTGGCTACTCTATGGTTGACTCCACTTTTCTTTAACAAAGCGTCAAAAGCCCGATTACAAAAATGGGAGCCTCCATCACTGATAATGGCTCTCGGAACACCAAATCGAGAAAAAATATTCTTCTTAATAAACCTCAGCACAACTTTAGAATCATTGGTAGCACTTGCAATTGCTTCAACCCACTTCGACACATAGTCGACCGCTACCAAAATATATCGATTGTTTAGGGATGAAGGGAATGGCCCCATGAAATCAATCCCCCAAACATCGAATATTTCAACCTCTAAAATCCTATTAAGCGGCATATCTTGCTTTCTAGTTATGTTCCCTGTTCTTTGGCAACGATCACAAGACATCACAAAGTTTCTAGCATCCTTATACATAGAAGGCCAATAAAAACCACATTGCCATACCTTTGCAACTGTCTTATCTGTGCTTGCATGCCCTCCACTTTCCTTAGAGTGACAATGCTCTAAAATGCTTGGAATTTCCTCCTCTGGCACGCATCTTCTGATCATCCCATCTCCACAATACTTGAAAAGTAATGGTTCATCCCAGAAATAATACTTGACATTTGCAAGAAATTTCTTTTTCTGATGATAAGAAAAATCACTAGGAATGATTCCACTCACCAAGTAATTGACAAAATCAGCAAACCATGGAGTTTATCCCTTCACTACCCATAATTGCTCCTCTGGAAAATAATCATTGACTGGCTCATCATCTTCAGCTGTTCGCTCCCGTTCCAATCTAGACAAATGGTCTGCAACCACATTTTCCACTCCTTTCTTGTCCTTGATTTCTAAGTCAAACTCTTGAAGCAAAAGTACCCATCTAATCAATCTGGGTTTGGCATCTTTCTTGGACATTAGATACCTAATTGCTGCATGGTCTGTGAAGATTATAACTTTTGACCCAACCAAGTAGGAGCGAAATTTTTCTATCGCCACTATCATTGCCAACATCTCCTTTTCAGTAGTTGCATAATTTTTCTGTGCATCATTTAAGATCTTGCTGGTGTAGTATATCACATGTACCTTTTTGTTCTTTCTTTGGCCTAAGACAGCTCCAATTGCAAAGTCACTTGCATCGCACATGATTTCAAATGGCAAACTCCAATCGGGCGATGCAATAATGGGAGCTGAAATCAAAGCTTTCTTTAACCTGTCAAAAGCACTCAAGCACTCCTGGTTAAAATCAAAAGTAGCATCTTTATTAAGCAAATCACAGAGAGGCTTAGCAATTTTAGAAAAATCTTTGATAAACCGACGATAAAAACTGGCATGGCCAAGAAAACTTCTTATCCCTTTTACATTAGTAGGTGGAGGCAATTTTTCAATAGTCTCTACCTTTGCCCTATCTACTTCAATTCCTACTTGAGAAATTTTATGCCCCAAAACAATTCCCTCTTGTACCATAAAATGGCACTTCTCCCAATTTAGCACTAAATTGCACTCAACACAACGTTGTAAAACTTTTCTCAAGTTTTCTAAGCATGCATCAAATGAAGAACCATATACAGTAAAATCATCCATGAAGACCTCCATGGACTTCTCAACAAAATCAAAGAAAATAGACAACATGCAACGTTGAAAAGTAGCAGGGGCATTACACAAACCAAAGGGCATTCTTCTATATGCAAAAGTACCATAAGGACATGTAAAAGTGGTCTTTTCCTGATCTTGAGGAGCAATAGGAATTTGAAAATACCCTGAATAACCATCTAGAAAGCAAAAATATGCATTACCTGCAAGCCTTTCTAACATTTGATCAATAAAAGGTAAAGGAAAGTGATCCTTTCTGGTAGCATTATTCAGTTTCCTATAGTCAATGCACATTCTCCATCCTGTTACAGTCCTAGTGGGAATCAATTCATTATTATCATTTTTCAAAACAGTCATCCCACCTTTTTTAGGTACTACATGCACAGGACTAACCCAAGAGCTATCAGAAATGGGATAAATTATTCCTGCATCTAATAACTTAGTAATCTCAGCCCTAACTACTTCTTTCATGTTTGGATTCAACCTACGTTGATGTTCAATTACAGGTTTGTGGTTATCCTCCATCAAAATTCTATGCATGCAAATAGTTGGACTAATCCCTTTAATGTCAGAAATATTCCAACCTACTGCTGATTTAATTTCCCTCAAAATTCTCAATGTTTTCTCAAGTTGAACATCATTCAAGTTTGCATTCACAATCACAGGTAAAGTATCATTGGGACCAAGAAATGCATACCTGAGATGTGCAGGAAGTGGTTTCAACTCAAGAACTGGTGCTTGCTCAATTGATGGTGGAGGAAGTGACTTACCTTTTTCCAATTCTTCAAATTGTTGTCTCCTATAGAAAGGCATAGGTGAACTCCCCTCAAAAAGATTAACAATTGTGGCAACCTCATGATTTTCATTCTTGCTAGTTGCTCCATTAATCAAGCATGTTTCTAGGGGGTCCGCAAAATGCTTTTCCTCCAAGACTTTTTGAACTTCCTCATCAATGACATCAATTTGAAAGCAACAATCCATGATGGCAGGTTGTTTTTCTGCTTTAGCAATGTCAAACTCAATCTCCTCATCACCTACTCTCAAAGTCAATTTGCCCTGTTTTACATCAATTAAGGCTCCTGCTGTTGCTAAAAATGGTCTTCCAAGAATCAACGGGATCTCAACATCCTCATCCATGTCCAATACCACAAAGTCCACAGGTATATAAAACTTACCAATTTTTAACAAGACATTTTCAATGATACCTACTGGATACTTAACAGAACGGTCAGCTAATTGCAAGGTCATTGTGGTTGGGGTTAGCTCACCCAACCCTAATGTTTTACAAATAGATAAAGGCATAAGACTAACACTAGCTCCTAAATCACATAAAGCCTTTTTAAATTCAGTGGTACCAATTAGACAAGGGATAGAAAAGTTACCTGGATCTTTGAGCTTTTGTGGAAGTTTGTTCTGAATAATTGCACTGCACTCCTCAGTAAGTGCTACCACAGCATGCTCCTCAATCTTCCTCTTGTTAGACAGTAAATCTTTAAGGAACTTCACATAGGATGGCATTTGTGCCAAGGCTTCAGCAAACGGTATGTTTATGTGAAGTTGCTTAAAATTTCTAGAAACTTCTCATATTGTTTGTCTGACTTCTGCTGCTTCAATCTTTGAGGATAAGGAATGGGTGGTGCATAAGGCTTGACTTGTGAAGGTTTAGATACCTCCTCTTTTTTTTCTTCTTCAGCTTGATTCATTGGGGTATCTTCTTTTGAAACTTCACCACTATATTCATTTGTTTTCTTTGGTACCATTTCTTCAAGTTGCTTGCCACTTCTCAAAATAATTGCCTTGCATTGTTCTCTAGGATTAATTTCAGTTTTGCTAGGCAATGTACCTTGAGGTCTTGCGTTAAAAGAGTTAGCCATTTGTCCCATTTGAAACTCCAAATTTCTATTTTGGCTAGCAATTTGATCGACTTTCATCTCCAACTTGTCATATTGTTTCTCCAATTTGTCAAACCTTTCAGAAGTGGCTCCAATGAATTTCTCCAAAGCGGTTTCGTAGGAAGGCTTGATTTCTTATAGTGTTTGGGATGGAATTTGATTTCTCCCTTGAAAGTTGGATTGGTATGGTGGCCTTAGATTGCTTCCTTGATTTCCTTGATTTCCCCATGCTAAGTTGGGGTGGTTCCTCCATCCTGGATTGTAAGTGTTCGAGTAGGGATTATTTTGTTGTCTATTGGGGTTAGAGACAAATTGGACTTGCTCTACTCCATGGCATTCAAAATTATGATGATTACCCCCACATGAGTCACAAACAATTGGATGACTACTTGATGGGGCATTAATGTTTACTCTCTCCAATGACTTGGCAATTGCATCAACTTTTGCTGCAAGAAGAGAATACCCATCATCCTGTTGAACACTTGCAACCCTCCTTGTTGTAGTCCTTTCATTGGACCAATGGTAGTTGTTAGTCGCCATTTGCTCAAGAAGATTATGAGCCTCGATAGTACTTTTGTTCATAAGAGCTCCTCCGGCTGCTGCATCAATTGTGCTCCTTATTTGATTTGAAAGACCATTGTAAAAAGTTTGCACTATCATCCAGTCTGGGATACCATGATGAGGACACTTTCTTTGTAAATCTTTAAACCTTTCCCATGCTTCATATAGTGTCTCTCCATCAAATTGAATGAAACTAGTAATATCATTCCTTAGCTTAGCAGTCTTTCCAGGAGGGAAATATTTTGCCAGAAAAGCACTTGTGAGTTGATCCCATGTAGTGATTGACCCTGGGGCTTGAGATATCAGCCAAGTTTTTGCTTTATCCCTAAGAGAAAATGGGAAAAGCCTCAGTCTAATGGCATCATCAGTAACACCATTCATCTTGATTGTATCACAGATTTCTAAGAAATTTGCCAAATGAGCATTGGCATCTTCCATGACTCCTCCTCCAAACTGGGACTGTGAACCATCTGAATGAGTGAAGGTTTGATTTCAAAATTGTTGGCTGCAACAGTGGGTCTTTCTATGCTGGATCGCATAACTGAGTTTGGCATAGCAAATTCGCGCAGTGCCCTATTAGCTCCATTGTCTGCCATTTCTTCCTCTGCTCCTTCAAGTCTTTCCTCAAAAGTTTCTTGCTCAAATTCTTCTCCTTCTTCCAAAGCCTCTTGCTCGTTGGCCTTGTCTGCTTTCTCTTTTCTAAGTCTCTCCTTTTTGGCTTTGGTTAAAGCCTTACACCTTCGCTCGATTTCAGGATCCAATTCCTCTAAAATTGCTTCAGGATCGTTTCTCATAAACACCTATACGAGCTGTACAATAAAAAAAATTCAATTTTAAAAATAAATCAAGGTGTCTAAAGTAATAGAATATATCAATTATATTAATATTGTCAAAAATTGCCTTCCCCGGCAACGGCGCCAAAAACTTGTTGCGCGATTTCTGCAAGTGCACAGGTCGTGAACAAGTAATATAGTAGTGAAATAAGTGTCGATCCCACGAGGAAGAGTTGACAAGTACCAAAACTATTGAATATTCTATTATTTAGAAAATCAATTATGAGAAGTCGTATTTTAAGCTAAAGTAAAGTTCAAGTAAATAAATGACGATAATATGAAATAAGATTAAAGGCCTAGGATTTAGAATTCATCAATTGATTACCTATGATTACTTTATATTTTTTTAGATTGGATTATTTTTGCTGGAATTAATGATTAGATTTCCCTAAATTATATGATGTTCTCTCTCAAGATACAACATGTGTGTTCGTATTAATCTTATGTCTACTTTCGTGATCATAAGCAATTAACACAAACCCATTAAGTTTTATGGAAATCCTTTAACAATCACAAAGGAGTATTCTTATCTCTAAGCAATACATTCCCTAGGTCAATTATCCTAATGAAATAATATTGTGTTTCCACTCTCGCTACTTCACACAATATCTTAAATCATGCAATTAATGGCCAGTTAATTACAAGCATTAAGTTCTAAGATAAAAGATTAATTCCAACAATCAACCCAATCAATTAAATATAAATAATCATATGCAAATCAAAAGATTACATCTAAATCCTAGAAAAATAAATTTAGCTATTCATAATTAAAAGAGAAGAAACAATTAAATTAATAATAAAAATAATAAACATAATAATAACTTATAATTAAATTCAAGAATAGAGTTTAGAGAGAACTTGTTTTGAGATACAATCTTTGATAAACTTGAGCTCCAAAAACTCCTCCTCTTGATAAAAATAACATAAACAAAAAAGAAACCTAATCTATTTTTTTTTCTCTCTAAATATTTTTTTTTGATGGATTTCTTTTGATGCCATTTCCCTTTGCCAAGCATGGTATTTATAGACATATTTGGTGGAAGAATTCAAGTTCCATTAAAATTCTTACATCAAAAATTCAACATTGATGGTTAGGTTGGCCACCAACCATTGAATTCCTTCATCAATATTCAAAAATGGTTAGGTTGGCTACCAACCATTGAATTTTGGCCACCAACCATTGAATTTATTTATCATGGATTGAAAACTTGAATCATTGCTTGCATCTTTATTTTTACTGCATCATTTTGATATGCAAAAATAAAATAAAAATACTTAAAATATGTTATAATTTATTTATAAATTGTAAAACTATTTATTTCTAAAAATAAGTAATAATATTATTGCATTCTCGAGAATTGAGCTAAAATTTAAGTTTAAGCAATTAAAATAACTCTAAAAATATAGAGTTATCAATATCTAGCTAGGAATTTTTCTTACAGATGCAATATCAGGCCTAATGCAATTTGCAAGATAATTGAGTACCCTTATAGCACTTAAGTGTGGTACTTCAAGACCAAATTAATAGCTCTTTGTTATCTTTTTTAGGTCTAAAAGGGTCTCTTTTCACTTTCAGTGAATGGACCACTTATTGGTGTATTTAAGGGAAAATATTTATCCACACAAAATTGCTTAAATACCTTTTCCACATAAGTAAACTGATGTATTAGGACCCCTTGATAATCGATATGCAGGTCGATACAAAATTTCATTTTTTTTACATTTTTAATCTTAAACTCACTCTTCAAATAGAAACATGTTTCTTTTAGTTCGTTAAGAGTCACAATGATGTTTAAATCATTAATATATACTACAATAATAACATTTACCATTCTATGTTTTTTTTATGAATATAAATAGACAAAGTGTATTATTCACATATATTTCTTTCAATAAGAATTTACTCAAATAATCATACCACATGTCCATCTTGCTTTAATCCATTTATGGATTTTTGCAATTTGATGAAATATATATCACATGTTTAATGTATATTCATTTATGATATCTTTAGTCCTTCTAAGACTCTTATATAAATATCACTTTCATAAAGTGTATATCAAGCATTTCTTTAACTGCCATACTAATTAAGTATCGGAACATGATCATTTCCATAATAAGAGAATTATTTTTCTCATAGTTAATGATAGAATGACTCTAGCTCTACTTTAATTTCCTCTTTCCATGATGATCAATCATGTTTATGCTAATATTTAGTTATATTTATATATTCTGGATCTAGATTTTCTCTTGAAACAGTAAAAGCTACTGTTGAGGCAAATTCATCATCAACGATAATTGAATTTATATCAACTCTTTCTCTTATATCACAAAAATAATTGAGATCTCATAGTTTTCGTTTATATATAGTTTTCATTTATATGATCATTAACTCCAGAAACCATATCTGGAGGATCTAATTGTTCTATTGTCTCAGTCTGTATCTCATAATTGGTTATAGCTCTTTAATTGAGATATTCATTTTAAGGAGATTTTATGAGTAACACTACTTTTCTTTTTCATGGATTTTTATCATTTAGTTCCAATTTACTATCCATACTTTTAACGTGTAATGAGATTAATTGATTTTCTATTTGCAATTGAAACCACAACCCTTGCTGGGTTATTAGCAGCTATAATATGAGACTTTATTACTCTTTTAGTATCTATAAATGTATTTGGCAGTTAAGTTACAATTTGTTGCAACTCTATTATTTTATGAACTTCTAGTTCACTTTAACTTGTACATGGATTAAAATTATTTAAAGGGTTTTTCTTTCAATAAATTTATTGACATTCTTTAGCACTGCAGGTGTTTTTTCTCCTCCTAATGTCGAAAAATTTGCCTCACAAATTCTTAGTCTCTTTTGTGGACCTATTTTCGCACATTGAGATAGTAATATTAATATGTTCATGGTATAACTAAATATTTATAACTCATGTCCTTGTACAAATTTCAAAAGAGAGTATGTATGATATACATAATAGCATTCATGCCAAACCTTCAAAGTTTAATTATTGAACTATAAGTTTAATGCTTGAACCGCAGGTTCAACACAATATATTGTGCTTATATACTGGGGATAAAATAATAATGAAATAACTCATTATAATGCACAACTTGTAAAATTTTTATAGATTACTCCTTTAGGGAGCTTACATAAAATCACCAATATTGAGTTGTGTCCTCAATGTGAGTTGTTACTCTTTCGGAATTCTCATGATCTATCAAATAATTTATAGCATTCACTTCAGGAAATGCAGTTGTACTAGTGGGCATTATTTGATGATTTCTCATTAGCAATTATTCTTTGTAACCACAAGAAGACAAACAATATTTATAAACTTTCACTTTTTATGCTACTGCTGCAGGAGCATGTTAGAGGTATGAAGAGTAGTATATGTCTTCTCTAACATATCATATTCCACAATTTTATCACCACACAATTTCAACTGTGAAGTGATTCTAACCATAATTGAATTGTATTATGAAACAAATTTAAAATATTTTAAGCACATGTTTACCCAGTCATATTAAGCTTGTGGTAGGACCACAACTTTCAAGTGATCATATCTATCTTTAAAGTTCTTCTAGAGAATACAAAAATCTTGAATAGTGAGATATTCAACCTTTAAATTCTCACTAAAATAAGGTTTAAGTAGATAATAGCTTTTGCTATCGCTAGCATCTAAATGCATTTCATTATCAAGAACCCACATCAAAAATTATTTCCATTGAATTCAAGAGCATATAAAAATATCAACCAAACTTTCACTATACTTCACTTTATTTATTCAAATAACTTAATTTGCTTCTATTCAAAATATATATAAATAGACCAATTAGAAAAATAAATTAATATTAATTTTAACAAACATTAAATTTATAATTTATCCTACCAAGGAAAGGTAAGAACTAATTATGCTTCTCTATACCAATATAAATCCAACAATATTTGCAATCTAAGAATAAATCTATCAATTCACAAATTAACAAAACCATGTCACTTATATAATTTATATGCATCTCATCTTTCAATTAAATTTCTAATTGCTTTCACATCCAATGCATATTGATATAAGTAAATTCAAGACATATATAGCACACATAGCTTTCTCATAAGCTATTCAACTAACAAATATATATATACGTATGAGACATGTATTGTCCATAAAATAAATTTTGAGTTGAGATGTTAAGACCAAAGGATATGTAATAATATATACATTAGTAGAATCGATCTCAATTTAATGAACCAAGTAAACCTATTAATATGAAGGCAAGATCACCATTTCTTCATAAAGTAAGTCAATCAATCAATAAATGAATAACTTAGTGTCGGATTTCATGCCATTAAAACCATGACTTTAGAATGTGTTGTTATAATTGATAACCAATTAAAAGTTGCAATTTGGTTGGTTAACCAAATTAGCCATATCCATCATTCCAATGCATATAAAAAGCAATGAAACACCCAAAACACAAAGATCAAAGCAAAAGGGTTTACCTTAATTTTATGGGTATTAGCACCAACTTTTTGAATTTTTTATGCACATGTATTTTATTGACGTCTAATTTATTCAATGAATGCAGTTTAAATCAAATTTATTAGTTATTTAGAAATATAAAATGTCAATTTTTTAGGAATTTTTATTTCATTTATTTGATTAGTTTTTCAGGAACTGTAGAGATTATCAGTTATTCAGTAACTGTAAAAATTATCAGTTTTTCAGGAACTAGAATTTAAATATAATGCTAGTTCTTCAAAAACTAGAATTTAAAATATAGTGCTAGCTTTTAAGGAACTGTAGAGAATACTAATTCTTTAGAAACTGTAGAGAATATTAGTTTTTCACGAACTCATAGCTTAGTTATTTATTGAATTAGTTTTTCAGGAACTAAAATTTAAAATATAATGCTAGTTTTTCAGGAATTAGAATTTAAAATATAATGCTAGTTCTTCATGAACTAGAATTTATTTAATTAATCATCAAATAGCATATCAAATTGTTATAAATCTAAAAAAAAAAAAAAAAAAAAACTCTTGATGTGGTTACAAATTTAATATAATATAAGCTACTGATAAAGTTACAAATTGAAATATAAAACCATGAATAAACTTTTGATGTGGTTTTGAGGGACTTTATGGTCGATAAATAATACCAATTTTAAAACTAAAGATTTTATTATAAATTCGTTCTATAAAACTTGGTAAACTAAATATGGTTTTCTTAATTTTACACATATTAGCTTTTTTTGTTTTTTTATTTTTTTTTTTTATGACAGAATAAATTATAGAGAATACCAATACGTGTTATGGAAAGAATTTATATATTGAGTTATAGTGGTTTCGATTTTTTTTTTTCAAAATGTATTTGAAAAAAAAAATATAAATATTAATAATAATAATAATTAATTAGACAAAAATTATTTACCATAAATTTTGAATTTTGTTTCTTCGAATTTTTTGGCTTAGCTGGGTTGTAGTAAACTATAACTTATCTAAAATTATAAATGGTATTGTACAACAATTCGTGCTGATAACGTGTTATAAAATTAAGAACAGTTATAGAGAATAGAGTAAAGAGAAAACAGAAGAGAGAATAAATTTTTATATGTCATTTCATTGACTATGGCACCTATTTATAGGTGTAAATGGTTACAGAGATAAGATCAAATATAGAGTTCTATTTACATAAGAAAACTATTTATAGAGATAGTGATAAATATCTAATAACTATCTATAGAGATAGTGATAAATATCCAATCATATCATACTATTCAAATATTATCATCAATATTATCACAACAGAAAAATATAAAAATTTTTTAGGCAAAAAATGCAAAAGAAAATTATGAAGTTGTAGGGGATTAAAATAAAAATTGCCGCCTCTTCATTTATTGCCACAATACCGCCTAATATGATATCTAATTTTACTCTCAATTTATTCTTCATTTATTTGTGAAAAATGATATACAATTCAATATTTTTATCCCAACTTTTTTATCCCAATTGATGTGTCATTATCTTATTTATTAAATTTCTTTTTTAAAAGTGTATTATATAAAAAAATTTTAATGCAATGATGTCACATCAGTTGAGATAAGAAGTTGGAATAAAAATATTGAGTTGTATCATTGTTGTTTAATTATAGAAATTCATTAAAGTGTTTGTTGTTATAGGAATTCACCAATATCATTTTTAGGAGCAAAAAACAAAAACAATAAAGAAAAGATAATTACAAATAAAGAAAACTGTAAGATGCACTCGGCGTATTAAAAAATAATACGCTTTCACTTACATTTAGGTTGGTTGATAACTACCTCAATATAAATGTACGATGCACTATTTTCTATAGTTTCTCTAAAAATAAATAGATGGTAAAAAAGTGGTACAATATTAGAAAGTACGCAAAGCATTTTCCATAATTTAAAAATGAAAAAAATTTAGTAAAATCTCAAATTGAAACTATTTAGAAGTATGACAATAATTTTATTAAAGTTTATATTTCATAAATATTTATCAAGAAAGACATCTAATTAACCCACAATTACATATAGAACTTGTTCACCTATAAAGTACTATAAAAATGCTAGCTACATATGGGTCAATAAAAATTAATTGACGCCAAACGAAACATAACCATGAACAACAAATTAACCTGTAATACCGTTTGATGATTATTTCAAAGATTTAAATGAGCGCAGTTGCTAAATAATACAACCCTTGATACTTGAACCACATGAAATTACAAAGAAAAACGTAAAACTAAGGGAAAAAATTACCTTTAAGAAACAAACCTTTAACAATTGGCAAGATTATTCATCATGGCATTGGCTTTTCAAGATTATTCATCATGGCATTGGCTTTTCAAGATTATTCATCATTGCATTGGCTTTCTCCCTTAGAACAAATTTTTGCACTTTCCCAGTGAAATTAATTGGTAAATCACCAAAAATTATAGTTTTTGGAACCGTATAGTTTGGCAATTTACTACTACAAAACTCAATAAATTCTTGATCATTAGCTTCATACCCATCTTTTAATTTCACAAATGCAAAAGGCAGCATAACATCTTCCAAAATATCATCAGATTTTCCAACAACTGCAGCTGCCAAAATCTTTGGATGACTGGACAAAACAGCTTCCACTTCCAGTGTGCTTATAGTCTCTCCTTCACTAACAATAATAATATCTTTTGCTCTATCTTTCATTTGTATGCTACCATTAGGGTGTATAACTCCAACATCTCCTGTATGATACCATCCACCTTTAAAAGCTTCTTGTGTAGCACTTGCATTATTTAAATAACCTGACATTAAAATATTACTCTTAAACATTACTTCTCCTAGAGTTTTACCATCGTAAGGTACACTTTTCATAGTTTTTGGATTTTTCACATCAATCGCTTCAACTAAAAGGTTGTGTAACCCTTCACGACTTGAAATTGCATCAACCTTCCATGGCATAACAATCGCCGGTCCGAGTACCTCAGTCATACCATAACCATTAATCACATTAAACCCTAATTCTTCAACCTTCATGATGATTTGAGAATTTAACAATGCACCAGCTACAATAACATTAACCTTGTAATTTTGAATTTGCCTTTGTTCACTAGGTAATGAATTGGCAATAATGTTCAAAATAATTGGTGCACCACATAAGTGAGTCACCTTATGAAAAATTATTGAATCAAATATCACTTTAGCTGAGAAACTTCTTAGGCAAATATTAGTACCACCAATTGCAGCCATTGCCCAAGCCAAGCACCACCCATTGCAACGAAATATATCTACTGTCCATAAGAGAACAATTGACATTTGCCTCATATCAAATCTGAAAATTTCTGCTAATGAATTTAAATATGCAGCTCTATGGCTATATACAACTCCTTTAGGATTTCCAGTTGAGCCTGAAGTATAGTTCACTGAAATTGGATCACATTCATTTTTTGGTCTTATTACTTGAAAATCAACTTCACCCATTTGAAGAAGAGCATCATAATCTAAGGTAGATGATGATGTCTGGTTATTGGGTATTGATGAAATTTGTGGGTCAACTTCAGGGATTGATATAAGTTGTGGTACTGGGTTGCTATTTTTTGTTGAAAGTATGTCAATTGCTTGGTGGGTAATTTTAGTGTATTCATAATCCACAAAAATTACTTTGGGCCTTAATTGTTGTAATAACATTGCTAATGTGGCTGCATCTAAGCTAGTGTTAAGTGCAGAAAGAATTGCTCCTGCCATTGGAACACTAAAATGTAACTCATAATGTGCTGGAATATTAGGAGCCAAAATTGCAACCTGCCCATGGAAAGGAAAGCAATGATGTTAACATTACAAGCATAGAATTGAAAGGTGTAAAATTATATAGTCACTCCAATAACTAATTGACATAATTAGAAAAATGTTTTAGCCCCTCTTACAAAAAAATATTTTTCATCTCCTAGTTTCATGAAGTTTGAATTTGAAATCTCTTATGTAGTGGTGATAAATTTTGAGTCCACTTATAAATTTATTATGAATATGCATAAACTCAACTCTCTTAAGTTTGAAATGGTACAAAATTTAAAATTATCAGAATTACAATGAGTCAAATCCTTTAAGGTCAATCCGATTTGAAATATAATTCCTTTGATTCAAAATAAATTGAAAAAAACCTCAAATTTATCTTGGAAAAATTACTTTAAAAAATTACAATTCGGTCCAACACGCAAATTTCTCTCGAATTCTATTTAAAATTCTGTATGAGAATCAATCTACTTGGGATGACAGTAGAATGGAGGATCCACATTTTAGATGGTACACCATCTGCTAAGGTTTCATTTGGTTTGTAGAAAATATTTTTCTAAAAATTTTTATTTTCTGACGTTTGGAAACACTTTGAAAAATTAGTTAATGGAAAGTATTGTTCTAGTCATTGAACAATTAAGCTATTTTAAAGAAAATGCTTCCTGTTTTAAAAATAGAAAGTTATTTCAAGATTTTGACAAGCCCATTATAATAAAGAAAAAATATATAAATACAAATTTATTAATCTATCGATTTGCAGATATTCACTACTAGAAATCACAGATGATCACTACCAACTTCCGGTGATCACCAACAATCAACACTAGTTGCTAGCGATCACCAAATTTACCATTTTTTTAATTTTTCATATTTAACAATAAAATTTTAAAATATTTATAACTTCAAATATGTTTATAATCTTATAAATTAAAATTTTAATATTTTTAATTAATTTTTAATATTATAAACAAACAATAAAAAATTAGTTTTTTGAAAAATATTTTTTTATCATGAAAAATATTTTTCAAAAATAAATTATTTTTCGCAAAACAAGCGGAGCCTAAGTTGCTTTATTGTAGTATAAAGTATAGTTTTCGAAAAAAGTTTTATTTTTAATTATTAAAAACTTAAATCCAATCTTAAAACCCAGGTGTTAAGGTTAAATGGTTTAACATATTATAAGGCCATTTATATTGTTATTTATTTTCAATGTGGGATAATTTCTCTAACATCACCCCTTAACAAATAGTTTCTCAAACACCACTCCTTAACACGTATTAGACCCAACTAACACATAATATAATTGAATATTGAGTTTATGCCAGAAAGCACATATGAAATATTAATAGAAGGCCAACAAAATTTAGAACTTGATAATCGGCGATCCATATTGAGCATATAAGAGGGCAAGTGCAGAACATAAGGCTTAGTTGAGGCTCTAATATCATATTAAAAATTCAAATCTAATTTTAAAATTCAGATGTTATAATTCAGCCACCTTACAATAATAAAACAGGTCTTATAATGTTAAGGGTTTCAACCTTAACACTTGAGTTTTAAGGTTGAAATTGGATTCTTAATATGATATCAGAGGCTCAACTAAACTCTTTGTTTACATTTATGCTCTTTTGTGTCTATCATATGGATCATCCATTGTTAAGTTTTAAATTTGTTGGCCTTCTATTAACTCTACATGTGTTTTATGACACGGCTTCAGTATTTAATCATGCCATGTATTAGTCGGGCCTAGCAGATGTCAATAGTTGGTATTAGAGAAATTATCTGACATCAAAAGTAAATAATAATATAAAGGGTTTTATAATATGTTAAGCCTTTTAATCTTAAAACTTAGATTTTAAAGTTGGATTTGGGTTCTTAATAGTTGCAATGACCCAATCTATTTGCCACCTCTTAGGACTTATGATCTTTTTTTTTTTTCCAATAAAAGACAATGAATTTTAACTATAAATGAGTTTTTTTTTCCTTCTAAAATCTCTTTATTAATGTTGATTTAAATTCCTTCTAAAATACTAATTGCATATTATATTTCTATGTTTAACTAAAAAATTAGCTTTTCTTTAAACAAAGATAAAAAAAAAAATTCAATTGGTTTTCTCATACCCAAATGATGATGGATTACAATGGGAGGGCATGAGAGGTGTATCACCCTAGGTGTTTCTACGTCATTAGAGACCAAAAAGTAGTCCAAAACTAATTAGAATAGAGAAATTAAGGAAAAGAATAGAGAATTAGGAACCGAAAACCTAAATTGGATATGAGTCCAAAAATCGATATAATAAATGCGAAACCGATAAATTTTGATTTTGTGATTTTTCTTAGTTTTGCTTTAGGGGAATTTGATGAATGAATAATTAATTATATTTTTAAAACCCTAAAAATTAAGTTAAAAATATTACGAGACAATAATTAGATATTATAGAGTAATTAAATTTAAGAAAATGGCAATTTTGAGATTTAGGGAAAATATATAATCATTAACTTTGACTTTTAATTTGTAAAAAAAATAAAATAAAATAATTATAATTTGGAGGTGGCTGCCAAAAATCTAAGGGAAAAGGAATGAATTTTACATTTTCAATTTTGGTCATAAATAAAACAAAAAAGAAAAAGAAAATATACATATGAGATAAGTTCAACTCACCTATTTAAAAGTTGGCTATTTAGCTTAAGCATATAGAAGGAAGACTTGAGAAGGATGAAGTGAAGATAACAGCCATGGGAGGACAAGATGAAGAGGCAAGAAAGCTAAGATGAGGTGAGTTCAAGAATTAAGCTCATTAGTTTCATACTTCTACTAACATATGTTACGTTTTCTTTAGAAAATTCATTTTTTTGCTTGACATCTGGATTTGAGTTGAAGAAGTAATGAAGGAGAGATGGTTGTTTGAGGTATGGATGAAAGAAAGAAATTTAATTGAGGATGTTTAAGTAAGGAGAATTAGAGTAGGGGTGATGAGAACCTAGGTTTGGTTTAGTGAAGAGTTGATTGCTGGAAATTTAGACTTCAATTCAAGGACATTAGAGTTCGAATTTGATCTTAGACAAAACTAGAAAGTTATAGATAATTATGTCGAATATATTTTATTAAATGGCTTAACCAAACTCAAAGCACGTTAGGAGATATAGAGCTTGAATCAAGACTGACCTTGCACCTAAGTCCAGTTTGTAGCCTGAGATTAGGGCCCCAGTTTGAGGAATTTAAAGATAGAACTAGGTAAAATATAAAACATATGAAATGTTTATTTATATGTGTAATTAATCTTATAAAATTATTTTTTTATTAGGTGTGTACATTGTACGTTACAATCAAAACAATAAGTAGAGGTCAGTCTGTCCCCTATATGGGATCAAGAAAGAATTTAGAGGTTCACCATTAATCTTGTAGAGCTTATATGATTTGAATTTTGGATATGTTATAACCTTGTATGTTAGTTTTACAATGGAAAAAGAATTATAGCATTTGGATGAGTGTAGCTTGAGATATTGCAGAGATAATCCTACTAGGTTAGGAAATGACATTAGGTTATAAGTAGAAATTTGAAGTTTAATGTTTAAATTCCACTATTTGGAATTAAATAAATTTACTTATGTATGTTTGTGTGAATGTAGAGGTACAAAAAAGACATTAAGGAAGTGAGAATCCAGGAGTTAAAGACATCCTTAATTGAAGTGTTAAAGGAGAGAAATGGATAGAAAAGTTGTGTGCAAAAAGTGAGTGAGTAATATACTATTATTGTTACTATTTGAAATCGTGAGCCATTATTCTTTGTAAACTACCTTGAAAATGCATTTTAATATGAATAGAATTTCATATTGACCATGAGTTCTATTGTAAATTCCAACTGTTATATATGTGAATTTTATTCAAACCTCCATCTATACTGTATTTGAGTATTTCTATATGTTCAACAATATTTCTATAAGAAAACTGTATATTTTACTTGAGATTTTAATACTAGACAATGCATTTTCTAGAATGATTTATAAGTTTCAAGTTTTGATGATGTATTATGAGATCTATTATTATTACAAGACTATGAGATTACTAGAATATTTAATGAATTTCAAGTATTGAAATGTATTGGTTATAAATATTTATTATGAGACTAATTTGATGTATTTTGTACTTATTATGAGCTTATATTAATTTTATTATATGATTATTAGGACTTTGAATGAGCAGAAATCTCTTGGCTAATGAGGGGTAAATTATCAGACATTGTGCATATTGTATCTGCAAATGGGATATAACATTCGACCTCTTGCTAGGATGAGTATAAATTCCTAGCCATGAAACTTGATCAGTCTCATGTTTATCACAAGCTATCATAAGAAATATTACAAGCCTATTATAAGATTACGAGCTGATTTCTGTTCTCAATTTTTACATATTTTATCACGAGCAAAATTATAGAGTTTTTTACAATATTTACTATGAATTACAATATTACAAGAAGCATTTATGTACCTTATATGATTATATCACTACAAAAATCTAATGATTTACTAATGAAAATTAGCGATGGAATGAAATCTGTTACTAAATACTGACCGAATACTAACAAAATACTAATGGAACACTTTATAGCAACGTTCGTCTCTTTACTGGCTGTTTACTAAAGAAAAATCAATATTACTAATGGAATACGGATGGAATATACTGACGAATAGCGACCAAAATTTACCAACGATTTAGTGACCAATTACAAACGGAAAATGATACGCGGGAATATTTTGGCGGCAATTAAGATATTTACTGATGGATTACTGAGGGGAATTATCAACTACAATAGGCATTCTGTCAGTAAATCTGACCAGATACCGACGAAATTCCGACCGTATTGAAAAATAGCACTAGAAGATTTTCGCAGGAATCAAAAATATTTACTGATGGAATGCCACGCGACAGTAGACTTTCCGTTAATAAATTGTAATTAATACTGACGGAATACCGATGAAAGTGAAAATAGGCTTGCGTTTTACCGCCTTTAGCCTTTTACTAACGGATTACCGATAGATTTTTTAATCCATGTGATGCTGTTCGTCGATAATCCGTCAGTAATCAATAAATATAAGCTGTTCACTTTCTTTTTTCTCTCTTCCCTTTCTTCTTTTTCTCTCTTCTTCTCTGCCGTTGCCGCTGCTATTGCTCTCTGCCGCCCTCCCATTCACCGGCCGGCGTTCATCCCTCACCAAAGATTTCATTTTTCCACCAGTATTTACATTATTACCTTATTATTGACTATGATTTTAATTGAATTTTTTTTTAGATTTTTGAATTTCGGTTTAGATTGATTTTGTTGAAAATTTGTTAATTTTTTGTTTAGGAATATATATATATATATATATATATATATATATATATATATATATATATATATATATATATATATATATATGTGTGTGTGTGTGTGTGTGTGTGTGTGTGTGTGTGTGTGTATATATATCTATACACATATATATATATATATATATATATATATATATATATATATATATATATATATATATATATATATATATATATATATATATATGTATATATATATATATATATATACATACATATATATATGTATATATATATATGTATATATATATATATATATATGTATATATATATATATATATATATATGTATGTATATATATATATATGTATGTATATATATATATATGTATGTATATATATATATATGTATGTATATATATATATATATATATATATATATATATATATATATATACTAATAAATTTTTTAATTTAAGATATTTTATATGTTTAAGCTTAATAAAATTTTTATTAATTTATGATAATATTAAATAAATATGGTGAAAATATTTTATTAAATTGTGTTAGTAATTATTTTAATTATCATGATTTTATTAATAAAATTTTAATTTTGTTTCAGATAATTGATGTGTGGGCTAACAATATAAGTTAGATTCCCGCTTCAAGAGGTTTATACTATAATTTAATTTATTTATACTTATATATAAATATAATAATTTGGAATGTAATGTTCTTTTAATTATCTTATGTATAATTTATAGTTTGTCATGTTTATTTGTAAATATATATGATAAATGCTATAATGTGAATTTGTAATTTTTGATACTATGATATGAATTTGTAATTTGTGGTTGATTTGTTTATTGTAATGTAATTTTTAATTATGTTGTTAAATTAATGTGAATTTAAAGATGTATATGTATGTGACGTAATTTTGGTTTTATTTAAATAAATCTATTAATAATACCGATAAAATGATTAATAATTTTATGTTTAATCATGCCATAAAAAGTGAAATTTAATTTTTATGCATTTTATAAAATACCAAAAATTCTCATCACATTAAAAAATTAAAAAAAATCCACAAATATTCTACCAAAAATTATATGTTATATATGCATTTTATAAAATACAAAAAAAAAATTACAAATAGTTAAGAGTAAAAATATTTTGATGAAAAATAAAAAGAAAGTAATCATGCCATAAAAAATAAAATTTATTTTTTATGAATTTCATAGAATACTAAAAATTCTCATCACGTTAAAAAAATAAAAAAATTCACAAATATGCTACCAAAAAATGAAATATAAATGCATTTTATAAAATGCAAAAAAATAAGAAATTACAAATAGTTAGGAGTAAAAATATTTTGATGGAAAATAAAAATAAAGTAATCATGCAATAAAAAGTGGAATTTATATTTTATGAATTTCATAAAATACTGAAAATTCTCATCACATTAAAAAAAAAATTCACAAATATGCTACCAAAAATTGAAATATAAATGCACTTTATAAAATATAAAAAAATAAGAAATTGCAAATAGTTAAGAGTAAAAATATTTCAATGAAAAATAAAAAGAAAGTAATAAATTAAAAATTTGCCATTAAAAATTAAATTTTAAATACATTTCATAAGATTTAAAAAAAAATGACAAATATCCTCTTAAAGGAAAAATAGTTTGTAAAATATAATAATACATAACAGCCTAATTAATGCTAACAAATAATTAAAATTCGAATATTCAAAATTAAATCAATTAAGAAGAATTTTAATTAAATTTTTTCCTAAATGATATAAAACATATCTAATATAATATTAATATTTTTATTATTAAGAAATAATATATATGTGTAAAATTATGATACGGTAAAAAATGGAAAAAAGTATAATGTAGTTATGAATTTGTATCCTATTCAGCAACGTTTTGCATTTATCTTATGAATTTATTTTATTAATTTTGTTTTTATGTTCTTATGTTGTGATGTTGCAATTATTATTTGCATGACGAATCTATATCATCTTGTTATTGAATGAATTTAAATGATTTTAATTTTATTTTTGGACTTTTACAATCAAATGTCTAAAAATATTGTTAATTAAAATGATTAACATATTTAGGATTGGTCGTAGATCCCGTTTAATGTCTTGCTTATCGAATGGTAAGAGGATATCGAATTGTCCAAATTGGGCAATTTAGAGATCTCGTTGTCTGTGTAACTATCTATGTATATTCTTATTTCATACAAATATCTGAAATTTCGATACTATCTTCTACCATGTTCTCTTAGTGCACATTGAAATAATGTCCTGATTATGTGGATTTTTTCAAATGTGGTGCACTAGGAGAATTGTACTACCGAAATTTTAGCAGATGTATGAGTGTAGAATGTAACAGTAACAGTTATGTAGCAATGAGTTTCTAAATAGGTTAAGTCCTTACCTTATAGGGAGGGAGATATAAGGATATAGAATTAGATGTTGCAAACTTAATTAAAATTATAACCAAACATATAAGTTTAAATGTAATTTTATTTGTGTGATATAAAAAATAAATTAATACTGTTGAATGTATAGGGAATAATTATAAGGACTGATAGGAATTGGATGTACTCTAGACTTACTGATGGGTATTTGAATTTGAAATTCTTAGAGGGTTTAGACCAATTCATGCAATTCGCGATATCTCAGCCACAGTGCATGAGTGGGACTAGTGTTTGATGTCCTTGTAACCATAAAAAATATCAGAATCAAAATTTCCTTAAGCCAGATACTGTGAAGTTGCACATTCTGAAGAATGATTTTGTACTAGGGTATTATGAATGGTATTTGCATGGTGAAGTCAGTGGATCTGGATCTTTAACCGAGGTAGAAGTAAGCGTTGAAGATATGAACAATTTTCCTCCAACTACATACCATAATATGTTAATAGATGTCGCTGGGCTGGATTTTGATTGGGATCGAATGGAGGAAGCTCCAAATATGACCGCTTATAAACTGTATGACATGTTAGAGGCAACTAACGAAGAATTATGGCCTGGCTATGAGAAACAGTAAAAAATTATCTGTCGTGGCACAACTTCTAAATATCAAGTCAGAACACTATCTATCTGAAAGGTGTTATGATGAGATATTGCAATGGTACAATGAGTCGTTGCCTGTAGATAACACAATGGTTGATAGTTTCCATAGCACCAATAAGTTAATGCAAGGTTTAAACCTTCCAATCAAGAAAATTGATTGTTGCAAGAACAATTGCATGCTTTATTGGGGGTAAAGATAGTAATCTAATTGCATGTAAGTTTTGTGATTGGCCAAGATACAAGCCAAGACGTAAGGGTGCATGTCCATTGAAAAAAAATATTCCATAAAAGATTATGTTTTACTTTCCTCTGACTCTGAGGTTGTAGAGATTGTATGCCTCTAAGGCAGCTGCAAAGCATATGAGATGGCGTGTAGAACATGCAGAGGAAGATAGGATGATGCGATATTATTCAGATTCTATAGCATGGAAGCATTTCAATCGGGTAAATCCAGATTTTGCTTTTAAAATTTGCAACGTCCGTTTAGGCTTATGCACCGCTGGCTTCCAACCTTTTGGACAATCTAGACAACAAAACTCATCATGGCCAATTATAGTGACGCCATATAATCTACCTCTAAGGATGTATATGAAGAAGGAGTATATATTCCTGTTTGTAATAGTTCCCAGACCAAATAATCTAAAACAAAAGTTGCATGTATTTTTACAGCTTCTAATTATAGAATTGCTACGATTGTGGGATATAGGTGTTGAAACATATGATGTGTCTATGAAGCAGAATTTTCATATGTGAGCTACTCTGATGTGGACTGTGAGTGACTTTCCTACATATAACATATTGTCTAGTTGGAGTACTCAGGGTAGACTTGTATGTCCATATTGCAAGAAACTGATAGATTCTTTCACTCTTCTTAAAGGGGGTAAGCAATCATGGTTTGATTGTTATCACGAGTTCTTACCACTTGATCATTCTTTTAGATGGAACAAAACAACTTTCATAAAAAATAGAGCTGTTTGAGCAACTGCTCTGCCTATACATTTAGGAATTGAATTGTTATAGGAAATGACTAGTTTGAAGTTGATGAGGGTAATCGAAGTGAGAGCTGATGATGTGAATGCTCAAATTGCAAAGCGAAGCGAATGTGGATGGAAGAAATGAAGTATATTTTAGGATTTACCATATTAGAGGACTAATCTGATTAGACATAATTTGGATGTCATGCATATTGAGAAGAATGTGTTTGAAAATATATTCAACACGGTAATGGACATCCCAGGGAAAACCAAAGATAGTGCTAAATCCATATAGGACTTGAAATAGTTCTGTCTCCGTAAGGAGTTATAGATGGATGAAGTGTCTGGAAAATATCCGAAAGCAAAATATGTGTTCCATAAGCAGGCCAAACAAGTCTTATGTGAATGGCTAAAAGATCTGAAATTTCTTGTTGGTATATATCTGATATGGGTCAATGTTGATATGCGGAAACTAAGATTGTTTGGGATGAAGAGCCATGCCTGTCATGTTTTTATGCAATGCTTGCTTCTTATTGCGTTCCATGAAATTTTGCCAAGGAATGTTTGGCAACCATTGACAGAGTTAAGTTTATTTTTCAAAGAACTCACTTCAACACTTCTTAGGGAAAAGGACATGGCGAGGCTTCAAAATACAATTTCACTCATCTTGTGTAAACTGGAATGCATTTTTTCTCTAAGTTTCTTTGACTCCATAGAGCATCTACTAGTACATCTTACCTACGAAACTCATATAGCAGGTGCAGTTGAGTGCTGATGGATGTATCCATTTGAGAGGTAAAATATTTGCCGATTTTAATATTTACAATCACATCCATTCATTTATACTCAAATGTCATAATCTATGATATTTACTTGCTATAGATTTAATAGACATTTGAAACATATGTCAAAAATAAAGCAAGAGTTGAAGGCTCCATTTGTAATGCATACTTAGTTGAGGAAGCTTCATCATTTTGCTCTTATTATTTCAAAACCCATGTCTATACAAGGCATAGGAGAGTAGCTCGAAATGATGATGGTAGAATGCCTAAAGGAGCAAATACGCTTAGTATTTTATCAATATTCACTCATCTAGGGAGACCGTTTGGTTGACCTAAAACAACATTGATGATGGAAAAAAAATATAAGGTGGCTCAATCCTACATTCTTCTTAATTGCTCCGAAGTTGCAAAATACGTTGAGTAAGTTACAACTTAATTAAAATAACTCATTCATCATTCTGCATAGTTTTCTTTCCATTTTACTTATTATTTTCCTTATAAATGAAGCTTATACATTGATATGTTGAAGCAAACTGTGTCAAATATATCAACAATTGATATAGACAAAAAATTAGAGACAGAATTTGCATACTGGTTTCATTCATATGTAAGTATAATGTAGTACAATTACTTAAAAAATTAATCTTAAATTTCTATCTTATACAATCAAATTGATATGTTTATTTTTGTTATAGGCCACTAATCCTACGAATAGAATAACAAATCAATTCATTATTTATCTGTCCAAGGGTCCGTTACGATATGTTACGACTTATCCTATTTACTTCTTGAATGGTTACAAGTTCTCTACCGAAAAGTGAAGTTCGGGTAGGTCATCAATAATATTAAAATATTATTTTTGACTGAAAATTAATGAAGGATCACTGACTGAAAATAATATTTAATTATATTTTAATAACATATTACTGATAAATTATTGACGGATTGTAGTTTTTAGCGATGGATCAATGATGGAATAGTAATATTTGCGATCTTTTTTCAAATGAAATTACTGACCGCTTTCTATAAAATACTGACCCGTCGGTAAATTTACCAATGGAATATTTTTTCTGTTGCTAATTATTTACTGACTATCATTTTAACGATGGATTGTTTTCGTCCTTAATCCATCAGTAAATTCATTTACTAATGGATTTTCAATTATTACTGATAGATTTTTCCATTGGAAAATTATTGGATTTTTGTAATTTATAATAAGTTAATTTTATTATGAATCTTTATAAAGTTTTCACGAATTATTTTTTGAATTTTAATTCCTAAAATGAGCTGCAAAATATGAGTTTCATCTTCAAATTATAAGTTTCTATTTTGCATTTATGAGTTACATATTACTAGTTCATAAGAAGTTTCTATTTTAAAATGTACGAGTTATGTTTTATAAAATTTGAGCTAATTTCTATTGTAAAATTGTTATATGATTATCTATAAATTTCTCTTTTTCTATCAGTTTTGCTATCCAAGTATTACCTAATTATGAAATAAACATCTAGAGTATACTTTAATGTGTACAACAAGTATTATCCTTGTTAATTAATGTTAGTTACCTAGCCTAGTAATGTATGATAGTATATTTCTTACTAACTGGGTTTTATACTCACACCATTCACTAAAATTTTTATAGGAAGCTAGAAGTTGTTAAATAAAGCTCAAGTTCCTCCTTCACTTAAAGTTATAATCGAAGCTAAAGTAAAAATTTCATTTTGGATAATATATAAATAATATTTGTATGTAAATATTTAGCTAGCTTTTGCTTAGATGCTCCATGTGTATAAGGATATTTTAGAATACTGGTTCGTATAAAAAGATTGTATATAATTTAAATGTGTCTATATTATATTATGTTGATTATTAAGAGACTTGGAAATTTCCTTTAATGAAATGAGGTTATAAGGAGGAAAATAAAAGTGTTGTTATTTGCAAGTTGTGATTCTGGGATATAATATATGTATAGTTGGCACTATGCCAGATTTCAGTAGATTAGAGGTGTTAACTGAGTTCTATAGGTTTTCAATGATTTTATGTTTACCCATGTCCTAAGACTGTCATATCCCAAAAGTGGAATGTGACAAGAGGTATGTACCCTCTCCCCTTCTAAGAGTAATAAGTAAAACTTTTACCATAATAGATTAAAAAAAAATCCAAACTTAAAATACGTTAATTATATTAATGAATAGTAGGACTTTGACCAGAGAATCCTCACTTCTTTAGATATTATTGTCCTTATGGAGGAATAGTTCAAACTAGACTTAATTGGAATTTCCTCATTAGCTTAATGGTATAAAATGTGAGGATTCCCTAATATTCAAATCTCTCCTATTCTATGTATGGTGAGGGTCATTCACCAATATAGTTAATGAGAATCTTGAAAATGGAAGAGTTGCCTTCCATTTTCCATTATTTAAGTACATTACCAATATTTCCCAAAAAGAAAAATAATAGTAAATTACCTATTTAACCTCCTTTAATAAAATACTAAAACGTCCAAGCAACCTATACTATTTTATTTTATTTTCTCTTTTAATAAAAATTTTCATTAAAATTTTATATGATTAATATTTAAGAAATTTGATGGATCATTAACAAATTTTTGTAATGGGAACTAAGGTATATATACTTTTGTATAAAATATCCATTTAATTATGGTATTAATTATTTTGGGTTTTCATGTGATTATATGATATTTTTATACTGCTGCTTTGCCTTAAGTTGAGAAAATATCATAGCTTACTACAATAGATAAATGCTTAATAGATAAATTTACCTTAAATTTTATAAAATTATTATTATTTTTTTTAGTTTCCATGAAGACTTAATTTATGTAAAACAGTAAAAATTATAAATTAAAACTAGTATTATATTGTATGTTAATTATAATTAACATACAATATAATACTAGTTTTAATTTATAATTTTTACTGTTTTACATATGTTTTATTAAATTTTAATTAGATGATATTCAAAATTATAAAATTATAAATTTAAACTCCAATTGAAATCTAATTAATAGTATATATATCGTAAAATGTAAAATTACATTTAGGGTTTGTTTGGTTACCAGATATGTAAGAATGAGATTAAAAATAATTCAATTTAAATGAGATTATGCGAATAGGAATTGGAACATAAATATTATATATTGTATTTAGTAAGCAAAATAAAAAAAATGAAAATAAAATTATCATAATATATTTTATTTTTGCATTTAAATTTTTATTTTCATCTTTTTTATTCAAACTGATTCCTACGCCCCTCTTACGAAATAAAAACTAAGAATATTTTAATTTTATTTCAAACGTTTTATCCCAATTCCTCTTATTCCGATATACCAAACAATATAAATTTTATAATAAATATTCTATTCTCATTCCAATAACCAAACAAAGCATTAATCATAATACCATATATATAGCTATTTAAAATTTTTGATGTAGAACTTATAAATCTTTGATGGAGTAATACTAGAGGGTTTTTTTTTTTTTTTTTTTTTTTTTTTTTTGCCTAAAAGGTCTCGAATTTCAATCTTAATTCATATCTAGATCAATTTTAATCTTGATTTAGTAATCCTATATTATTAATAAAATATACAATAGAGTAGGAACGTTTTATCAATTTCTACGCGCGAAAAGTGGACTTGCATGTTAAATGCAATTAATAACTTGACTTTGACTCAATTTCATAATAAAGTCCACTTTATGATCAAAACATCACCAATCCTCTCCTAATATATTAAAATAATTTATAAGGCAATTGGCAAAATGAATAAATAGATAAATAATAAGGCGTTTTTCATTCTACATATTGAAAATTCCAGAATGATGAAGATTATGAGTATTATATTAATATCTTACGTTATAAAGCAGATATTTTGATTTAAATTAAAAAATAGTCCGCATTGGGAAAGGTTAAAGGAGACCAAGACTTTTGGAGTTGACTAATTACATCTTGTTTAGCAAAGAAAAGAGGGAGAACCACTAACCCTAGAAAATCACTAATCACATATTTCGAATCTATTCACTTGCTCAAAGGATTTGTTTTATATATATGATTTTTTTTTCTTTATATATGATTTAATAATAATTTCTTTTGTTATTAAAGATTTTGTTGGGTTTTATTGCTCCTTTATTATTATTATTTTGAAGCAAAGCAATTAATCATCTGTATATAATTTCTTGAAATAATCATGGATGGATGAATAATTAATGGATATGCAATAAAAAACTGATAAGAACTCATAAGAAATTCAAGAAGCCTCTTCTAAAACTATTGCAGTGCTAACTAATTAATCATGTATGCATGAGTAGTGATCATGATATATAATGAACTGATCAATATATAAACATATACATGAAAAAGAAGAAAAGAAAAATTTAACTTACAATATCACCAGGAATAATCCCCAATTGGACCAAAGCAGAAGCAACCTTTACACATCTTTCATATGTTTGTTCCCATGAAAATCTAATACTGCCATACACAATTGAGGTCTTGTCTTTATAAACAGTGGCTGCTCTTTCTATGAAGCTTATTGGTGTTAAAGGTATGAAATTTGCAGAGCACTGAGCCAGACCCTCCATTTTCTGTGCTACTAAATACGTGAAATCAGCCAATATTTATATACACAAAAACCTACTAATCACTGATTAATGACATTTGACTAAATAATAATATATTGAAGTCGTTTTAGATCATGTGAAAATGCAAGTCTAATATTAATACGTTTGGTTCATAAAATAGTCAAGAAATAAAATAATTATTTTATATGGAATAATTATTTCAAATTTTAGTTTAAATTTAAACAAAGAATAATTATTTCATAGAATTATTATTCTTTACTTACCTCACAACTTAGGAATAACATAATTTCTTATTTGACCAAATTAAATTTACTTGACAGCATCTTTTATTATCCACTATTTCAATCCATCCACAACTCATGAACACAACTGATGAGAGATAAAAATTGCCTTTATAGGGGGTCTCCATTTTTCTCTATATATAGGAGGAGTAAAGGTAAAATCAAAATGGAACCTCTCTCTAAACTCTCTCTCTAGCTAAAATTCTCTTAATTAGCTTGCTGACTCGGGTGTCTGAAACTCCTTGGTAGGTCAGCTTTTGGAAGCCCTTAACCCTCATTTCTTCTTTGTATGTAGATCCTACCTCTTATGGGGCTCACCATTATAGGCATGAGATGATTTTAGATTCATCAACAACCATCATTGGCCACCACTACCATCATCACTCACCACCATCACCACCACCACCACATATATAAGTAATATATATGATATTTAATTGTAATTTTATTTAGAAATAGTTAATTCAATTTCATGAACTAAAAAATGGAATAAGAATTATTTTGGAATGGTTATTTTATTCCATAGGAATTATTATTTTGTTTCATATCTATTCTATTCTATGAGCTAAACATATAAAAGTTTAATTCAAAAAGAAAATCTATATATATATATATATATATATATATATATATATATATATATATATATTTGAAGTTATCTTCATCAGTATACAAACTCAATTTTAATCCAAATATAATTAAAAAAATCAAATGTAAACAAAATTGATTATTAATGACTTCCAAGTCAGCCCATAATCATGATAATTAAATGAGAATATGATATAAAATAGAGGATTAGGGCGGCAAATACTGTACACATTCGTAGTATCTTTAGCATGTAAAAGGATTAAAAATCAATATGTACAGTATGAAATATAACTAAATTGAAAAAAAAAAAATTAGATAGACTTAGTCCATTACGTGAAATTTTTTCTAAATTAGAGAGAGAAATATGAGTATTCATTACGGTTAAACTTCCATAATATTCTAAATTATTTAGTGAGAAGTCCACAAAAATAAATAAATAAATATTTCACATGATTTAATTTGTATAATATCCTAAATTAATGAGAATTAAATGATTTTCACATGGTTTAGTCTGTTTTTATAGCTTTTAATTTTCTGAGAAGTATTTGTAAGTACACAACTTTTTTTTTTCTTCTTTTTTATTTTTAAAAGATTTTGTATATAAATTTAATAATTTAACAATGACTATAACCCTTATATATATATATATATATATATATATATATATATATATATATATATATATTGTTTACATATGGCAATATTTAAATATAATTTTTATTTATATTTTGACTCTCTTAACTTTTAATCCTATATAATTAACATTTTAGCATTGCTTTTTTATTTAAGTCAAGCTGTCAACGTTTCTAGAAGAACTTTTATTCAAATTAAGAAATTTGCATGATTAAAACCCATTTACAAATTTATAAATGAGGTTTTTGGAGTTCATTTTGTATTTATTTGACTCTAAGTATGTGTATTTGTGCTATAAGATTCAAATATTGCCATATATTGTAAATATTTACCTTTAATTTTCTAAGAAAAAATCTTATAAAATAGTTTCAAAATTTGACTTGTATACTATAAACGGAGAGCAGTTAAATACATTCTAAAAATTTTTAGCCTTAATAATTCCAAAAATTCATAATTAGTTACCATTAACCAGTACTCTATTTATTATAAAATATTTGTCTTTTAAAGTTTTAGCACATAGATTAAAAAAACTATTTAATTGTTACAATTTAAAGGTAAAAAGATTAAAATATATATATATTTTTTTAAATTTTGGTGTGGAGAAATAAAAGTAATTAATGTAAATATTTACTGAAGAAATAATAAGAGGGTAATTAAAGTTGAAAAAAATAATAAATATCTTATATTAAGATCCAAAAAGAATAAAGGGAGCGTTTGGGATTGATGTTAGGGTTTTAAAAAAGTGTTTTATACAATTTTTAATTTAATTGATTAATTTTTATTATTTTTTATAAACTATTTTTTAAAACCTGTTTTTGGAAAAAAAAAATTAATTTATTTGCTTATATATAAAAGTAATTTAAAAAAAAATTTTGTTGAAAAATACTTTTGGGAAACTCAATCCCAAATGGATTTGGAGTATACTCTTAACATTGCTTTTGTTGAAAATTACATTAATCTTATCAAAATATTTATACTTTATAAACAACTACTATTCATTTTGTTTATTTTTATTGCAACAATTGTGGTTGAATAAATTTTCCTTGGGATTTTGATGGGGAAAAAATGTTACTTCATTTTAGATATAGTATCTATGATGTAAAGTGATGAAATAGAGTTTGTAGACAGGAAAAAATAAATTAGAGGCTCCTGGGATTGTTCTAGAGAGTTTTCGATATTTAAGTTAGTAGACTTGAAGATAAAAAACCCAAGAGGATAGAGAATGAGTCTCTTTCTAGTTCTTTTAGAGAGATGTTTAGTGAGAGTTGACTTACTTAAGCTCTCTTCTGTATGATTGAGTGATCTTATCTTTTATAGTGGTTTCGGTTGGCTAATGGACAATGATGAAGCACCTGAATTGATGGGGCAACTTTCTAGCAGCATGCATGCATTTAGCCTTTGTTATAGGGAAGAACCCACTCATGCCTAATTTTGACGTGAAAGATTTTACATCAGTCTACTCAATGCTCTCTATACAAGTCAACTGAATGAGCTTTAATATGATACAAGAGCGGATGAGCTGATTACTGCTCTAACTTTACAAGGATGAGTTTCAAGAATAAGGATGAAGACAAGTCCCTGAGGGTGAAACAATACCTCGGTAGATGAGTCTTGAGTGTCGATGACGAGGATGAAGACAAGTTCTCAAAGATAAACTAATGTTTTATTAGATGAGTCCTGAACTTCTATGATGAAATGAGGATAAGGGCAAATTGTTATCTCATTGGATGAATTTCAAGCTTCAATTTGGTTGATTCACCGACTGAAATCATACCACAAGCCTATAAGTAATAGTCTTTTGAATGGATTTTATCTTTGTTGAGTCCAATTAAGATTTAACTAATTTTATCTGTCATGAGATTTGTTTCCCTTGATGATTTGATGAATTAATTAACTAATAACAACCGTAATAATATTAAGGTCACCATATTGTTGCTATCTCTTTTTTTTTATTATTATTATTAAAATATTGAAAATTGAAAATTTTTCACTTTATACAATCTTCTTTAGAATTTTTGTTATAAAGAGTTATGTATTATGTAAGAAACCAACAACATATTTTGTCGTAATTGCTTGATCCTTATCATTAATCTTTCTAGTTCTCCACTCCTTTCAAAGGGAGAAAAAAAAAAAAAGAAGAATTGAGTAATGCTATTTATTGAAGATCCAAAAGAAAAAAAAAAATTAAATTTTCCCAGCTAAATACCCAACCATCGTGAGTAGGAAATATTATGTATCGTTTCTATCAATATTTATTGTAATAAAACCGTTGCAAACTCAATTTTAATAAATTAGCCTTTTTTTATAATTAAATTGTGATTTAGGTATGAATTTTAGCATTTGTGTGAAGAAGATGATGAGATTATTATCAGAACAATAATAAATAATAGATAAATTGGTCACTTTATGATATCAACATGGTTCTATCAATAACAAAATGATTTCCGGCAATAAACTCAACCTCGTAATAATTTAGTAATATTGTATTTTCATGAAGAACTTAATTTTGACCATATGATCTAATTTGATTATTTGATTATATATATATATATATATATATATATATATATATATATATATATGGAAATGAAATGAGTACATTTACTAAGATATTCTTATTGATTTTTGACTAATTATTTATAAATCGAGATTACTATAGTAATTTAATAATAATAATAAACTAATTTATAAAAATAATATGCTATTTTTTAAGATAAATAATCATTATTCAATTAGAAAAATAAATATAGAATTAATATGTTATATTTTAGGACTAGTAATTTATTAATTAATAAATTAATTAGAATTATATAAATAATATGTTATTTTTTAGGATTAATAATTGTTATTTGATTAGGAAAATTAACATATAATTAATATATTATATTAAACTAATTATGATAATTGAATAACAAAATTAAGCTATTAGTATTCGTTATGCTAACAAAATTTTTAATAAAATTCTTATTTTTTAATTGTATTATTAAATTAAATGAATCTTTGATTTTTTTTTTTAAATTTAAAGGTAATAGAATAAATAATTAAAATGAATGCAAAAAATTCAAAGCTTTGAAAATGACCTTTATTATATTTCATTAGTAAAAGTAGGTTTCATGTATAATGATGTACATATGTGTATATATATTAATATCATATATAATTTCAATGTAAAAAGGAGAAGAATATATATATAATGTACTTGGAGCATCCCAATGATATTTTTTATTTCAAAGAGCATATATATATATATATATATATATATATATATATATATATATAATTTCAGTTTATTTGAAAAATTTTATATCATTTAATTGAAAACTTTATTTAATATAAAAGTATATAATTTTGTAATTAAATAATAAAAAATATGTCTTTATATCTATAACAATAACAAAGTGAAAATCTACAATAAGTATTCAATATTACAAGTTAGAAATTTTATTTAAATTATACTTTCAACATTTAAAAGTTTTTATCATAAATATTTTTTTTTATATAAATTTATGAAGGTAGGCATCAGAAACGCATCCACACATAAGCTAGGCTGACACTATAGCGTTTACATCATTCGATCCGTACCAAAACTTTATTAAAAATATAATAAAAAGAGTATAAAAAATAGAAAAGTATATAACCCCAAAGAGCAAGGGGAAATAAAACTTAAAAAGTATTTATCATAAATATTTAATATTACTTATTTATTTTATTTTTGTTAAGAATAATATTTTTATTTTTTTTTTAATATGTTAGACTTTTAGTAATAGAAGCATTTACATTTTTTAAAAATATTAAAAAATTATTACAAAATTATCAACTTATAATTAATTTAGCAATGCCTATTTTTTTTTTTATTAATACCATACAATATTCTTTCATTCATTAAATTGTTATTATATGCATTCAATATTATTAATTAAATTTTATCAATACAAATTTTAGGAAATAAAACATTTATGTTTAATTTTTTTTATTTTATAAATTAAATTAAGTTTTAAAACGAATTGTAACCAGTCATATGGAGATTAACGAGTCATAATGGGGGATAATCAAATTTATGTAAGAGCCACTCATTAAGCTTTTTCTAATTGTGCATTTTTTATGAGTAATATAGTTATTTATTAATTAAATAATACAACTATCTAAATATTATATTTAATTTAAATAAAAAATGATGAATTCAATTAGAAAAAAAAATATAAAATAGTTATCATTAATATATAATTATGAAAGTAAATATATAATTAATATGGTATATTTTAGGAATAATAATTTATTAATAAATAAATTAATTAAAATTATATAAATAATATGCTATTTTTTAAGATTTATAATCACTATTCAATTAGGAAAGTAAATATATAGTTAATATGTTAAACTAGCTATTTGTTAATAGTTATTGACTTTTAAAATTGATTTTGAACAAAACTAAAAATAAACTTTAAGCTCAAAAACTAAAAGATACATAAAATAAATTACGATTTATTTTTTAATTCAAAATTAGTTTTTTTTTTTTATATAAAAATAATATGAAATTAACCCATATACTTATTGAAAAAGTAAACAGTGAATGATAATTGCATTGATACTCTGAAAAATAAATTAATAAATTATTTATAGAAAAACTGAAATTTCAATTAAATCATTCTTTCTTTAACTAGTCGGATCTTTATTAATGGAAAACTTTTATAAAATGACTAAAAAATTAAAAAAAAAAAAAGAAAAAATGAAGAAATTTTTTCCAATCAATTTGACTAGCTGAACTGTGAGCCGGTAACCTGTCCAATTTGGTTACTATTCTGGTTTTTAAAACAATAGTGCATATATACACTGAAAGTTTTTTGTTGATTTTATAGAGTAATAAAAATTAAATTATAATGTGTCAAATATATCAAGTTTATTAAAACTAATAAAAATATACAATCTAAATTAAAATTATGAGAGAACAATAGGCACACTAAATATTAACATAAAAATCAATCTATAATTAATAATTAAACAACGTAACAATAATAAATTAAATTAAAAAATTATAATAAAATATATTTATTAATTTTTTTATTTTTTTTCTCTAATATATTTTTGAATATAAAAATATCATTTAAATCTTAATCTATCATTAAGATCATAGACACTTATTTGGGGCAAAACTTCAACTTGCATTGGCATACACTTCACGTTTATATTAATTTTGACGGAGTATACATTTTTTCCAAGCCGCTCATTTCACTTACGTATTCTTCCACATGATCCGCTGTGTACGCCTCCCTTTCTACACGTTCGCATGTGACAACGTGAAACTCGCCAAAAACTATACACGCTTTTATTTCTGACCACTCATTTTTAAAATTTAGACTTAAAAGTTAATTTTTTGAAATAAAAATTTATAATTTATAATTTTTTATTAAAAATTTATAGATATATAAATATATGAAAAAATTTTCAATGGTTACAATTATATAGATGATCATAATAAGAATTTGTGTAAATATAAATGATTTTAGGATAAATATTAATTAAGAGGAAAGGATACATTAATTAGTATAGACACAATACTATTTAATTAATTCACAGGACAGAGTGTAGGGAACTTAATATCTAAAAACTTAAAATTTGAAATTCAATTAAAAAATAATCAGAATAATATTGAAGAATAAAGATTTTCATTATATGAGAACATTGGAAAATATTGATTCATTCATTATATGAGAACATTGGAAAATATTGTCAAGCTGGAAGGGGAAAAAAGTATTGACAGATATTTTTCTCAAAATTTTTTTTAAGAGAGAGAGAGAGAGAAAAAAAATTGAAATTTTCCCTTTATATATTGCAAAATTCAATTTACGATATACTTTTACAATTAATTTAATTTTTTAGGTTATGTAAAATGTAAGTATTATAAGCCTTTATGTTAAAAATAAAGAAACATATTTTTTTTCTTTATTTTACAAAATAATAATTATCATGAAATTTTTTTTAATGCAAGTCCTTTATATTAAAAATAAAGAAAAATAGTATTTTTTAATTTAAGTAATTAAATTTATTTATCATTTAATATAACTTTGGATTTATATACTATTTTTCTCAATATCCTTTTGTCTAAAATAGAATTTTCTTCCAACCCCTTTCGGTTTATTAAAGGTGCTCTTTAATTATTTTTATAATTACATGAAAATTAATAATTTTTAATTAAGATAATATTTTTTTTCCAAAAAATAATAGTATAACACAAAAAAAGTATAATACACCTAGACATAATCTAACATTACATCAAAGCATATATAACAAAAATAATTGACTTAAATTCGTATCTCCTCTATACTATTTTTATAAACAAATCTAGATTAATTTTACTAAAGGAACAAGTCAAAATATTCACTTCTCACACAAAAAATAGAATAATTATTTTCACCTTAAAATTAAAATAAAATAGAAAAAATTCATTACATTTATATAACCTTAAAAAATTCAAAAAAATAAAGAAAAATTCATAACATTTGCATAACCTTAAAAAATAAAGAAAAATATAACCTTAAAAAATTCATTACATTACATTTACGTAAAATGCAAAAGGTATACATTATTTCTATACATTATTTATATTATTTACATTTACATAACCTTAAAAAATATGATGCCTTAAGTTTTTTTAAAAATTGCAAATATATAGCTATTCATCTATATTAATCTATTTTTAGAAAGGTTCTTAGTTAAATTAATGTCATGATATGAATTTTGTAAAAGTGTGTTATTGCAACTTACTCCCTCCATTTTGAAAAAAGTGGTCATTAAGGAAAATTCAGCATTTTTAAGGTAGTAATAACTTTATCATAATTTAGCAAAAAAATCCCTATTAATTGCAGTATAAATTAGAGAAACATTTCTCATACTTGGGAAATAGAAGGGTAATTAGTCAGTTTATTATTTTTTTATTGGATTGCTAAATGGCCACTTATTTATGAATAAAATTAACTTTTTTAATAGCTATTTTTTTCAGAATGGAGAGAGTAATTAGTTAAAAAGTAGTATTAAATTAATGTCATGTAATCAAGTTACCTACAAGTTAACCTTTAAAAAAAATACCTTTAATGTGATTGAAATTTTCTAAAGTAATAAATAATCATCATAAATGTTATGGAAAAACTTAAAATGAATTAAAACCATTTGATTTTAATCCAACGGTTAAAATAGTAATACCTATTGATGGGTAAAAATATTAGTAACCATTAAAATAACACACACACACACATATATATTGGCATCGTAATTATAGTGGGTTGTGAATTATTAGGCCAGATAATGATTAATTAATTTGGGCCTTTAAATTGAGGATTTGGAGTCCATAGAGAATAATTTTTAGCAGATCTTTGGGAGGATATGTCAAATTCTCAATTAAATATAGAGACTTTTAGAAGGAAAATTAACTGCCAAGTGCTGCACATGGGACCAATAGACTGGGTGAGAAAATAGCGGCCACTAGCACGTACACAGGGCTTAGTGGAGAAATGGAGTTGAAATATAGGGAATTAATCACATACCAAGAACTATAAATATAAGAAGATTCCACAAAGGAAGCCCCAATAATCAACAGATAATCAACCAGTCAAGAACAACTACAACAATCAACTTTCAAGCTTCTACAGCTTTGACTTTACATTTTCAAATTGTCCAAGCCTTCATGGCTTTCTTTTCCTTTTATAGTAACTACAGTTTACATTCCAAAAAATCCTTGTATTTAATGTACTATTCAGTGCAGTAATACAAACCAAAAAATTTACAACTTCTGTATTCAATGTACTTCATAGTGCAGTAATACAAAACCAAAGTTACAAATTTCATATTTTTTCCTAGTCTTTTGCTTGAGAATTGGTGAAGTTGCATCAGTGAATCCAAATTCCTTAAGAGACTATTATCTCTTTGTCTCTTGCATAATCGTTTCGATTAGAAGTTAGGTACAGGTGAGACCCTTAAGAGTCTCTGGCATGCTCAGCATCAAATTTCAATCAAAGGGCAGCTAACAATAAATATTTTGTCAAAAATTAATTTTGGCACACCTAGTGAGACATATCACGCAATGGCTCGAAGAAAGAATAATAGAGATAAAGAAAATGCTGAAATGACTATATTTTGGGATGCAGAGGAAGTGGCTACAATAGTAGTGCTTAGATACGTATCTCAAATGATTGAGCAAATTAAAAAGAGTCACAGTTCTCTATGGGCTAGTGATATCCTAGAGAAAGTAACTAACCTAGCACCTTATGTTTCTCAAGGCATTAATGGACATCTAGATTCCATGGACAAGAACATATCTCTCATGAGAAAAATCATGGCTGACATCAAGACTTTTTTGGAGCAAATGGCGATTGGACAAACTCCAAGATCTAGTGGGGTTGTTTCCAGTCTCAACTAGTCTACTCGACAAGTGTCTGAAGAATCCCCGGATTTGGTGGAGTCTAATGGTGTAGCTCCAGCGAAACACCAACCTGCACCACAACCAATCAAGGAGACTCAAGGCTTGTTAAAAACTACTATCAACACTGACCGCCCTTCAATGGCAGGCCTACTCAAACAGCACCACAACCATTGCCTCTACAATAAGTATCACAACAATTCCAAGGGCATACCACCCCAAGAATCAATCCTGTAGCATACACTGGGGATGAAACAACATATGCACAAGTTTCAGACTCGGGGGCAAATCACAAGGTGGGTGTAGGAATTCATATACCTGATATGGTAGCTGCTCAATATCCTCTAGCTCCTTTTGCTCCTCTGGCATCTTAGGTGAATTTAGAGGCTGTTAGAGATGCTGTATAAGAGTTATATGGTCCAGGTCTTCATCAAATTGGTAGGCAGGAATTTCATAAGCTGTATCCCCAAGCCATTGATAGAGAAATGATCCCAAACTTCACTTTGTTTTCTGGGGAAGATGGACAATCCATATTAGAACATGTTGTAAGATTCACAATTCAATGTGGAGAGTTAGCAAATTATGAAAACTTTGGTTTTTATAAACTAAGGTTATTCCCAAATTCCTTGACGGGCCAAGCATTTACTTGGTACTCAACATTACCAAGGGACTCAATCTATTCCTCGCAAGAAATGGAGAGGAAGTTTCATACCTAATTTTTCAGAGCTGAGCCTGAGGTCTATGTTGCTGAACTATCAAGAATGACTCAAAGGATTGGGGAGTCTACTGATCTCTTTATAGCCCACTTCAAGAAGATAAGAAGTAGGTGCAAAGTCTTCTAGGGGATGGAATTCAGGGACTTTTATGAGCTGGCTATGAAAGTAGCTGAGTATGAAGAGTTGCTAAGGGAAGACAACAAAATGAAAAAAAAAGGCTATGGGAACTTCCTTTTAAGAGAGAGGCATCTAGAAGACTGTTGTTGCCGACCTAGTCAATTCTAGATCTCAAGTCTATCCACTTTTGATGAAATCATAGCCGAAGGCTGGGGATGCTTGGAAGAGGAATTAGAATTCCACAATGCAGTACACCTTTGATGTGAGCAAAATAGATGGAATCTTTGACTTCCTGCTCAAAGAAGATTTCATCACTCTTCCCGTGGGCTATTGCATTCCTGCAAAAGAAAAAATCAAAGAAAAAGAGTATTGTAAATATCATGATGCCTGGAACTATACAACTAATACATGATAGTCTTTTAAGAATGTAATTCAGGATATGATCAACAAGGGGATACTCAAGTTTCCTAAGAAAAAGAAAGAGGCTATGCTGATTGATGAAGATCCTTTCCCTCTTGTGGCCTTTGTGAACACTATTAAAGTGAATCTTTGTACCTTGATTAATGAGATAAAGAAAAGACAGCAAAAAGCTTTAGGGGATAATACAGAGCACATTTGGGTCCCTATGGGTCTACATTAAAGTCAGCCTAAGAGTCTACTAAAGATTGGGCTAGACTTTAAAAAAGAGAGTCTACCTTAGACTTTCCAACCTTAAGAT
>CANTUT010001249.1:0-43135 GCA_947687605.1 Reutealis trisperma | reverse complement strand
GGTCATTGGTCGAGTAAATGCAACAGATCCAATAGAAGGTGATAGGTATTACTTGAGACTACTGTTGAGCCATTTCAAAATCATTTAAAGATCTGCTTACAATAGACAATATGGAATGCAATTATGTTAAGAAAGTTGCAATAAAAAGAGGCTTATTTGAATCAGATTAAACCGCCGCAAAATGTACGACCAAAGTTATTGCTTTCATGATGCCAAAAGAGCTTAAAAGATTATTTGCAAGTCTATTAGTTTATTGTGAACCAACAGATGTCCTTCAGGAAGATTTCTTTGATACCATGTTTGAAGATTTCAAGCAAATTCATAAAGACTCACTAGAAACTTAGATCTCATCCACAAAAAATAAATAAATAAATTAAATACCACTTACAGAGCATGGGAAAGGATATAAAAAATTATGATTTACCCAAAATCACAAGTCATCAAACTAAGCAACCAACAAGTAATAAAAGAGAGATTGTAGAAGTAATGGCATGTATTAGAGATAGTAGAAGAAGACATGGAGGCAGCTTTGAAGCCAAATAGGGAACAAATGTATGCATATAGAATAATACTAGATAGGGTAAATTCAAAAAATAGTGGTGTGTTCTTTATGGATGGCCCTAGAGGAACTGGAAAAATATTTTCGTATCAAGTAATCCTAACTAATCTTAGATCACAAGGGATGATAGCTTTAGCAATAGTAACTTTAGGTGTAGCCACTGCAATAATGCTTGGAGGGAGGACAACCCACTCAATATTGAGTACACCACTGAGCCCAACAAAAACAAGCTTGTGTGGTATATCAAAGCAAAGTGGTCAAGCAAATTTATTGCCTAATTATTTAGGATGAGGTCCTTATGACAAAAAAGTTTGCAATAGAGATAGTTGACAGAAGTCTCAGAGACATAATGAATTGTGATGAACCATTCAATGGAAAAGTAATTGTATTCGGTGGAGATTTCAAATAGGTAATTTTGATCATACCAAAAGGAACAAGACAAGAAATAGTCAATGCAAGTTTGCTAAAAACATACCTTTGAAGCAAAATGGAAGTACTCAAATTGAGTAATAACATGAAAGCAAAATCAATGTATCATTTAGTGACTTTTTATTGAGGGTGGGTAATGGAGAAGAGCCAACAGCAATAGAAGACTATGAGATGGCATTAATTGATGCAAAATAGACAAGATAATAAAATAAAACTATGAGATGGCATTAATTGATGCAATATTTCCTAATATAATGAACAACTACATATCATCACAGTATATGATGATTTGAGCTATACTAGCCATAAAAAATGAGTATGTAGACACTCTCAATCAAAAAATAATAGAAATGTTCTGAAAAAAAAAAACAATTTACAACAATTATAATCAAATTGTAGATGACAAAAATAACCATTATTAAGAAGAATTTCTGATACACTGTTGCCAAATGGTTTGCCACCTTATAAGTTGGAACTAAAAGTTTATTCTCCCATAATATTTCTCAGAAATCTAGAGGCATCTAATAGACTATGCAATGGAATAAGGATGTTATGCAAAAAATTTGATAGAAACATTATAATGATAGATTTTGGGGATAGATCAAATATTATATACAATGGAAAATTAAAATCTTAATTCCCAAAATCTACCAAGACCTATGCGTTTCAATTAGATCGATTAACGTTTAGATAATTTACCTATTTTAGCATGCAAAAAACTCTTGGTATAGTTGCAAATTTGGGCTTCACGAATCAAAACGAACAGTCTCTAGATTAGAATCACAGGTGTTGCTAATTAAACGAACACCCTCTACTTGCATCCACATGAATAGATCGAGAAACCAGACTTCAATGTGCTAGCACTAGTCTTGAAAATGTTTTTCCAAAAATCTAAGGTCATCAAGTGTATGTGTCTATGGATACACAAATGCGTGCATGCACACATTCATATATATATGTATGTGTTTATATATATATATATGTGTGTGTGTGTGTGTCACACACAAACACACACACACACATATATATATATATACACACACACACACATATGTATGTGCATGTATATATATGTCACAACCCACCTTTAAGCCGTGATGGTTCTAGGGCATGGGTGGCCATAAGAGTACTGAAAACCTATAGAAACCATTTAATACATAATCTTATATCATACATTGCATTAAACATATCCCAAGATCGTAATCTTGTACCTATTATTTGCTTGTAATATCCTCGTGAACTTGTAACATCATTAACACATAACTTGTAAAATTTCAAAAATTGTATTTTATATCATTAATCAAATATTTAATACATTATACATTATTACAATAGCCATTATAATACCATTCACATTACTTATACATCCTATGACATTTTAGTGTTGAACCCTTCAATACCCATGGAGCTCTAATAATAATCTTTATAATCAAGAGTTCCAACATTGGAACTTAACCAAGCAACTTCCAAGCGAAGAATGGGGTTTAGAACTTTAATTTGCTAACTCATTGACTTTACCTGAAAAATTTAAACCACTACAATATGAGATAATGCTCAGTGAGTACAAAATAATACAGTACATAAGGTAAGCATAAGGATCGTTCTCAATATGGTACTTGTTGTAATGAAACATTTTCAATCAATATTATGAATTTAGTTTAGTGGCTCATTTCAAATGGAAACTGTTTCTTTAGCAGAAATATCACTTTTTTGGGAGTAGGATGCTTCCCACACATATTAATTCAAGAGTGGCGGCCTAAGCCTTGCTCACTCATAAGTATCACATTACGTAAGATTGATCAGGTCTTATGGTTAAGCATTCCCCCCTAACAGAGGTTGGGTACTCTCGCCCTACCTGCAGGCATATACTAAGTACACAAGATCTGATGTATTTCCCCACATTAAAAAGGGGATTTCTATTTATATATAGGTATTCAATAGGATATTCATTTAAGATTCATGTTAACAATTTCAATGAACACAACACGATTTCAGTATTCAATGATTATCAAAAAGCATCAGATCAATGGGTTCAATGAATTCAAACTTGTCAATCAAAAAGCATCATATTCAATGGTTTGATATTCGATAAACAGTTTATACTCATCAAGATATTGAACAATTTAGCAATTACGGTTTGAACGATAAAGGTTCAAAACATATATTTAAAGGCATATTATATTATTAAGTACTCACCTTGGACTCATTTGCTCCTATTACACTTGACTCTTGAGGCTAGTAGTGCTCTCCACTCTTATGACAATATCCTTACCCTTGCCTTTAGATTTTACATATTTGCAATTTAATTGCACATCAATCACTATTACAGCCAAAATATACTACACATATACCCATTACTAATTTTATCATTTTCCTTAGTCATTCTTAAAATGACCAAAGCTATACATTGTAAGAAGGATAATTCCTTTCCTCCAAATCTCACATTTCATCTTTGAGTACAAACAATATAAATACATTCTAATGTTCAATAGAACCAATTCTACTTCTACTATTAAATTTCATAAATAAGTCTAGTTTATTAATTTTGGGGAAAGTCATTTCTATCAATTGTATTTTAAAACTAACATTATACAAATCGTCTAATTCCATTCTTAAGCTTGATTTTCCCTTTACTTTTTATGAATTCAAATTCAATACTTAAAATCTCCAATTTTCCCATAAACCCTAGAATTTGGGGAAAACTATTAATTCTCTACCAAATCATCAAATCTTCAAATACATCATAGAACTATGTAATTAGCTTAAATAAAACTCATATAATTATTCAATTATCAATATCTAGCACAAAAAGTTCAAGTTCTCTTAAGATGTTCAAATCTTAACCCAAGCTTCTAAAGTTCACTTTAACACTTCTAATTCATTATTCTTCATCTAAAACACCCATAAATGTAATCAAGCATAATTTAGAATATTTCCATGGCTATTCACTAACATAGCTGAATTCCTATATAAGGTGCACAAAAGATTTTTCAAGCAACCTAGTCACCAAAATCAACTTTAAACATAGAAAGGAAGAGATGATCAAGATTCCTCACCTTGATTAGCTTTGATTTTCCAAAGTTCTTGTTGCAAGAGAGATAGAGAGAATTGTAGAGAGAGGGTCAAGGATTTTGTGTAGAGAAAGTGGCTAAAATGAATTTCTCTAATATAATTTTGCTTATATATATATTAAGTTGGATGGTGAGGATTTATCAAGTTAAATCCAATGGCTAGCATTTGATCTTGATGGATGGCTATGATTTGATCAAGGTGGAGGGTTAGGATTCTCTCTACAATGGAGAGAGTTATCACAAGGTGCTAGATGTTCCAATGGAAGCTTGACTTATGTGTAGGAAAGAACAAAAATTTCATTTGGTTAAGTATTTAACTTAGTCAACTTTGGTGACTAAGCACTACTCCACCAAGATTTGATCTCTACACTTGCTTTGTCTCCTACCTTGGGCTCACTATACACTCACCATTTAGATGTTGCATCCTCCTTAGGCCCAATGGGTCGGCCATCCAATGGGTTTGGGCCTTTGAGCCCTACCAGATTCTTAGATGCACGTTTCAATCTTGGTACTTAATATATTTTTCATTTCATTTCTTTCACTCTAATACCTATATTTCTACCTTCTAATATCACTACATACTCTAGACATTATTAGATAAATTTCATACATATCATAATGCCTATTTACTAACTCTTTACTAGCATTGATCAAGTATGTATATCACATGAGTTCATTGGGTCAAACTAAGTTTGACCTCCATTATACTATTGGAATTTGATTGAATTCAATTTCTCATATCACTATCATCACCTCCTAATATCTTAGGAGATGTGAACACCCATTTACTAGCACTTTAGATTCATATTTCATATAACCAGCTAACACAGTCCCATTAGGTCAAACTCAGTTTGACTTTCATTGTGTCATGAAAGCACATATCAAATATTGACTTCCTTCCTTACTTATTGTCATATTATTCATTACATTCACTTCTAGTGATGTTTTTAAGGTTCTCAGTATACTAAGGGGACCTTAAATGATACGATATATGGACCTTATCATGTCATCATTACTGTTTATAGTTGGTTAAAGAAACCCTGGATATTACAATATATATATGTCTATGTGTGTGTGTGCACGCATGTGTGCATGCATATGTATATCTATATATATACATACACATACATACACACACATATATATATATATACACATATGTATATATATTTATATATGTGTGTATGTGTGTGTATATATATGTATATACACATAAATATTTATATATATACACATACATACACACACACACATGTGTGTGTGTGTGTGTGTATGTGTATATATAGATATGTACGTATATATATAGATACACACATACACACACACACACATATATATATATAGATATGTATGTGTATATACAGATCTATACACACACACACACATATATACACATATATATGCGTGTGTGTGTGTTTGTATATATATGTGTGTGTGTATTTGTATATATGTGTGTGTGTGTGTGTGCGCGCGAGCACGTGCTTGTGTGTGTGTGTGTACACACACACACTCACATATATACGTGTGTGTGTGTGTGTGTGTCTGTGCATATATATGTGTGTGTGTGAACACACATATATATATGTACATATATATATATACACATATACACACACACACACACACGCACACATATATATATGTCTGTGTGTATACATATATATATGTATGTATGTATATATACATATTTGTACACACACACACACACACACACACACACACACACACACACATATATATATATATATATATATATATATATATATATATATATATATATATATATATATATATATATATATATATATATATATATATTTATTTATTTATTTATTTATTAACATTATTGATAATCTTTATAAAATTTATTTCATTGTAAAATTTTTTTGTTTGCGGGTATAAAATATTGATTGAATTTTACATTATGGTATGTTTCTCTTCATATATTTATTTTCAAAAATTTAAATGATGGCTTTGTAAAAATTCTTATCTTAACCTATTTGTTACTATAAGGTATTTTGAATATGCAAATGATAATTGGAGTCAATCATATCCACTACTCTTTATCATATATAAAACAAAGACAAATAATGGTTACTAAGGCTATGAAGCAAATGCATTGAATGGAACTTAATCATTATTTTATGTCTTTTCATCTACAATAAATGACCAAAATGCAAATGAATTTAATAGATGGCAAAAGAATTAATATCCTCCCCAACACTCTTTTTTGTGGTAATTAGTCAATCTTATGGTCTATTTATTTTTTAATATTGTCTTATTTTCTCCTCATGAATTAATAAAATAAAATTGATTTACAAAAAAATTATATTTTTTTAAGTCAAGACAGTATTTTATTAAGAATTGATGTAATTTAATTATTATTATGCATTATTTATAAATATGTTACGTAATTCGAGCTTTATTGTCTATTTAAGTGTTTATTAATTTAATGTACTATATTTTGTACATTTTAATTTTTTTCTTATTGATTTAAATTGCTTTACTAATCATTTTTTTAAAATTCCTAATAACAGTAGCCGCTTTAGTTCGATTTTGATACCAATATGATAGACTATATAGTTATTTAAAACCCTAGCGATCAAACAAATTGAAAAGGAGGAAAATTTTTGGTGAGCATGGAAAAAATAGAGAAAGAAGGGTTCTTGTTTACAGTAAGAGATATGTGCTAACATGATTTACTGTAAAATTGAGTTAAATACCTATGGTTGTAAATTGTTATTGAAATATTTTTGCAGAATTTTTTTAGGAGGAAACATTTTTGTAAAAATTGATTATTTGTAATTGAGTTATGGTAGTAGTACCTAGTGTAATTTAAGAGTTTCACATGTATTTGGTTGATGGAAAAAATGCAATGACCTAAAAAGAATGAGGTTCCCTTCTTTTTTTTTTTGTCAATTGAATGTAATTGAGTAATAAGTGTGAGATCTCACCCCGAACGCCCCACCCTTGCTCAAAGAAAATTTGTCTTAAGGAAAAGTTGAGTAATTTTTAAGGAGGTCATGGAATGAGTTTCGGTGCTCACGATTGGAACATTCGTATTCAGATTGGTTGATCTTGAAAATGATTTCAGGAGTCACCACCCTAATTCATTTTTAAATGGCAAAATTAAGAAAAAATCCAATTGACTTCAATTCATTAATTTTCAATTAATTTACCAAATGATAAAATCACTAGCATTGAACCAAGTTGAGCTCGGAAACTAGGTTTTTTATTTTAAATAATCTAAATTAGGCCCTTAAATTTAATTTGACTTAAAAAATTAGTTTCATGAAATGCCATTATAAGATAATAATTAAAATGTATAATCATGGCATAGGTATGAAATGCATGAGTAAATTCAAAAAATAAACATCCACAAATCAAAGAGAGTATTTTCTCTAATCTTTAGAGATTTTAGGAAAACCACAGAATCACTCTTTGATAACAAAATAATCAAATAATTACTCAAATTTACAAAAAAAAAAAGTACAAAAACAAATAATTGCAATTGAAATTAAATGGAAAATGGAATTAATTTGGAATTGGATTTTAGGTTTAGATTTAAATTCCAAATGTGCCTACGTACCCCAAAAAATAGGGATCAAAACCTACGTAATACATTTCATGATTAAGTGGAGAGGTTTAAAAATTGATTGAATTGATTGATTTGATTTGGGTTTATGTGTGAGAGAAAAATTTTGATACATTTGCTTTTGCTGGATAAAGAGTTTTACCAAAGCGAAATTTTATTTTATCGGAACCGGGCGATTGGATTGATTAAGAGATTAATTAATTAATTAAAATGATTAATTAACTAACTAATATAATAAAATGGATGGATGGATTAATTAATTAAAATGATTAATTAATTAATTTGGATAAAGGATGGATTTAAAAAACGGATTAATTTGATTTTGCAAAAAAAATGATTAATTAATTAATTAAAAAGATTAATTAATTAATTGAGTGATTAATTTTAATTTAAAAAAAGAGTTTTAGTTAATTAAAAAAATTAATTAACTTAGTTAGGATGAGATAATTAATTAATTAAAAAATTAATTAATTAATTAGAGAGTGGTTGGAGAAGAAGAGAGGAATTACAGGATAGTTATCAACTTTAATTCAAGAGATGAGAAAAGTGAAAGCATGGTGGGGTATTTATAGGAAAATAGACGTAAGAGTAATTTGGAAAGTGAAAAACTGAAAAGATCAAACGGATAGAACTGAAAAAAACTAAAAATACTGAAAAATCATACTAGAGGAGCAAAAATGGAATTTTGGATGCAAATGTAGGAATCAGCCGCAGGCAGCATGGTGTGGGAGGCAAGCAATATATGCCCCCCAACCGGCGGCAAACTGACTTTTTTTTTTTTTTTTAGAGATTGATTATTAGTTTGAAGTTTATAAAATTTGGATGTTCGAGTAACAATATATTTGAAGGGTGAAATTTTTTTTTTTCGGGGGCATTACCCCTGGCTTTGCTTAGCTCGTTAAACTTAGCAAGTGTTAGGCTGTGATTGGATGATGAGGATACAAAATTGAGGGTTTACAATAAGAAAGATTAAATGAGCAAAGATACGGGGGCAAAACTTAGCCTTGACCACAATTCAAAACCGAAATTATAAATAGGATCGACATTGAATGGCAAAAATCAGAACTAAAAGTGTAATCAAAATCATCATGTATGGTTCAATTAAGATTTTAAATTCCCCAAATCAGAATCAGAACCAGTAAGAACTGAAACTAGAATTACATAGGTTTTGATTCCTCTAAAAGAGTACGTAAGTCTTAACTCTAAATAATTGACTTCAAGCTTTTTTTTTTTAAATAAAATTTTTAATATGTTATCATATATTAAATAAATGATATTCAATTGTAAAATTAATTTATGATATTTATGTATCAAATAATAATCGAATAATTCAATCTAATTCAAATTTTTGGTCTATTAAATAATAATTCAATAATTAAATAATAATTAATTTATGTATTAAATAATAATTTAATTTATTCATTCCTAATTTTGTTTAAAAAATTATTACATAAATACAAACTAGAAGTTAGAACAAAAAAAAAAAAAAAGAATTGGTATCGAAATCCAAATTTTTGAAATCATAATCAAAGATAATCAAAATCATAATCGATCTGAACCTAAATTGGAACTAGAACCAAGACTAAAGGTTTCAAGAACTAGAACCAAACCTTTGCATAAGATTAATGTTCTGGATCCCATAAACCTAGAATTAGAACCATGGTTAGGGCTACAAGAACTAATGAGAAAGTTAACATTTGCATCAAAATCAATTATGGGGCTTCTCAAATCAAGAAATGGAGGAACTAACTTCAAAGTAGATAAAGACAATAGAGCAAAACAATAGAGTTTTAGAGTGAAATTTTAAACAGATAAAGGTCAGTTTGGTTTAAGATAGCGAGCAACATCTAAGTTTTACATATAACAATTAATGGTTACAAATAACTATATATATAATAATAATTTAGTAATTGAAATTGGAGATGCATTGTAAATTGATGGTTGAGGATTGCATTACGTGCCTATCTAGATAAATCGCTCCATGCGAGCCATACCCTCGCCCGTTTGAATCAGGAACATCGTTTGGAGGTTGCTTTTCCTACACGTCACTTCTCTCTTATCCAACTAGGACTCGATAACAGGAGTTTTTCTTATCATATTCGATTAGACTCTCCTCCAATCCATCTCCAAGTACAACATTACAACATGTGAGCTTAATCCGAAAGGGGCTTGGATCTCCAGCTTGCCTCTCTAAATAACAAAGGATTCTTTATAAAAGGGCTAACGCATTTTCAGTACTCTAAACTTTCTAATTTCTCTAAATTATAATATTTTTAACTTAAATATCAAAGTGATTTTTCAGACATATTGTCTAAGTTTGCTTCTCTAAATAACAGATGATTCTTCGATTTATGCTTGAGATCAAAATTCATCTTCGAACACATCAAGGATATTATTTTATATATTATAATAAATTTTAATTAATTTGTCATTAATTTTAATATTAAACATAAAATATATTAATAAAAAATAAATTCACGTTTCAATTTAATCTATATTTAATTATGGGAATGCATAAAGATACTGAACTATTTAAAAATCAATATAAAAATGTATATTTTTTTTAATTACTAGTAAAGTATTTTTCCTAATTATTTAAAATAATATCATTTAAAAAACTAACTTTTAAAATTCAAAAACTACAAATTTTAGCTTTTGAGCAAAAACTAGTTTTTAATTATAAAGTTCAAATGCTAATAGTTGAAAATACAATTATTAGTTTTTATTTTATTTTATTTATTTATTTATTTTTTTACCGAACGCTCCATGCTAGTAGATGAGCACTCAACTGTTCAACTATAACTTCTAAAAGTCAAATCAAACAGGGCTACATTAATTTTGTTATTGGAGTCGGTAGAGTTTTTATTTATTTATTATATTTTTATGTCAAGCTTTACTTACACCGTTATATGTAATCACAATAGTTATCTCGTCATATATGATACAATTATTGTGAACATTTTAATCCATTCTTTAATTGAAAAAAAAAATTAAAGTTAATGATGGAATTGTAAAGTTGATTGAAATTTAAGTATTTGATGGAATTGTAAAATTCACCAAAATTTAGACTTCGTTTGAATGGTGAAAATTATCAAATTTATAGATTTAATAAAATTCATGAATTTTAAATCTATAAATATTATAATAATTTTATTTTTTAAATTAATTATAAAATTAATAAATTTATTAGAGATAATATTAGAATATTATAAATTTATTATGGATAATTTTGAAATACAAAGAAATTAATATGACTCATTATTTATAAAAAAAAAATTGACCTGTGAAAAATTAAAATCTTTAAGAATGAAAAATTTTGAAAAATAATTTTTTTTTTAAAATTTATAAATTTTAACTCGCATACCACAAGAGGCCTTAAGCATTTTTATATTATTCATTTTTCATTTATTAATTTTTATTCGTAACATTGAATTTATCTCCTTGTCCCTTGATCAATAACAAATCAAAGATTTATATTTGATATATTATAGTTTTTATGACTTTAGATATTTCATTCAAATTTTATTTTTTTATTTCGATTTCATTTAATTTTGTCTTTATGATTTGTTTATTTTTATTTTACTCAATTTATATCAAATTGACCAATATTCGCCCCTTCTTTTCAATTGACTAAAAATTAACAATTACATGTGCAACATTTTATAATTTTTTTTTATTTTACTTTTGAGGAATTTTGGAAATAGCATTATGTATTTATGAAAACCTGAAATATAGAAATATTTGGCAAGCTGACATTATATTTGGGAAGTAATTTTGTACTTTACTTAAAATATTTTGTATTTTTGTCAGTAAAATCACCTAAAACCCACCCTGATACTCTCTTTACCTTAAATACACTTACACGTCTTTAAAAGAAAATCTGAATCATTAATTTCTCACAATGATACAAATATTTAATATGTAAATTGAGATATGGTATTTATCATTTGGTAATATGAGGAAATCCGTATTAAAATCCATGGGTCCATATATATGTGAGTTTGTAAATGGACAAGTGTTAGAATCTACTTGTACAAAATCAATTAGTTTGTATTAAGTCGAACGCCTACTCACGTATAAATCATTTTTAAATTTTGTTATTATTCGATGTAAAATTCATTTTTCAACACACTCTCTCAAGTGCAACCGGGCTTTGCCCGTGGCCAATATTAATAAGCCAGTTGACACTTGCTCACAAATAAACCAGCTACCATATCTTCTTCAGTTTCGTTCTAAACTGGTATCATTATCAATCCAACAACGGGGGAGGTTTAAATATGGGTCACAGAATTCAGCTCATTTAGGCATGAAATTTTGATACCATATTAAAATACATACGTAAACTTATAAGTGGGTAAGTGTTATAATCCACTTGTATAAAATCAATTAGTTTGTACTAATTTTAACACTTATTTAATTATAAATTCTTTTTATATTTTGTTATTATTTGATATATGATTCATTTCCCAACCATTTGATGGTTCATATCATTTATTATTATAAAATGTAATTACTTCTACATATAAATTTTATAACATTCATGATAAGATAAAATTATTTTAAAAATGAGTATTAGGTTCGGAACTCGTCGATGTTATATACATATATAAACTGAAATGTGTATATATATATATATATATATATATATATATGGCAATTTTTTTTTAATTAAAAGTTTATATATATGGCAATTTAAAATCTATATTTTTGGAAGGAACAAACACCAAGAAAAAGAAATCCATATATGGTATTTTTTTTGTATTGCATTCTTTTAAAATTTGTCAATGTAATAATAATAAGAATTTTTTGAGGAAATAATAATAAGTATTTAGTAATTGGACATATACCTCAATGCATGAAATCACAAGTTTAAATCATGGTAATTTATTTCCCTAAAAAATTTTCGATATTTAAAAAAAAATAACATTTGCAACTAGTTAATTTTTTTATTCAACTTTAACATATCGAAATCCATTTAATTAATTTATTTATATGTGACTAATTTTTATTATCAGTGAAAAAAAAAAACCCAAAGTTACCTTTGTCAAAATCTATATAAATTTTTATAATAACAGCTAATTTCAATAATTGTTATAATTTCTTTTTTATCATATATTGAGTAATAACTTTCTCAAAAATTAAGTTTATATGAAGTTATATCGTCTTTTTTTTTTTTTTTTAAGTCATTGTATTTCCATAAATTCCAATTTAAACTAATAAAGTCCGATAAATATAATAAATTTTATTATTTTTTCAATTGGTTCATATATTTTTTATATTAATATTAAAAATTATGAAAAGATAATGTTTAAATTTAATAAAATATTTTAAGAAACATAAATTAAATATGACCAAAATCAGCAAAAAGCTTGGTTCACAATTAATTAGTTACATCTAATAATTATATATTAATATGAAAGAAAATTTCAGTTAGTAATTTCTCAAAATAAATATAATTTTGTTATGATAGACATTAATATAAATTTCAGTTATTAATTTATTGAAAAATAAACATTTATCACGTGATTATAATAGACAAGTAATATTATTTAATATCATAATATAATATATTTTCATATATATATGGTATATGTGGACGGCGAATTATTTTCCGCCGCGTCACAAAAGATTTATAATTTCAGATTCACTAAATGATATCTCAATTAGCTTTAATTTGATATATAGTCACAAATGCAACTAAAATTATAATCTTTCACAAATAAATTCATTCTTCTTTTAATTTATTTATTTTTCGTTGATTTGATTTTTCTTCGAAAACTTATTGAGCTTGAATAGTTGGATCTGAATTCCGAAAAAGATAAGTAAGTTTGCTTAATCAGGTATGAAATTTCATATTCGAATGTTGGATTTTTTTTTCTTTAGTTTATTTATAACTTTATTGATTTAAAGTCTTGATTTAATAACATATTAGATTTGAAATTAAAATTATTAATCTAGTTAAAAACCGTATAACTGATTTTATTAACATTATTTATTAATTCAATACATTATTTTATACACAATATTTTTTTAACTTTTTTTTTGGGATATGATTACAAATATTTTTGCAATTTTGTTTAATTATCATTTCCATGTTTATATAAATATATTATTTTATTTATTTTATTGAGAATGAAGAATATTATTAGTACGGTCAATTTGAATCTTTAAATTGTCAATGAGGTTTCCTTCAAGGCAGTGAGTGTTCTGTCCTTTACAATTAAACTTCTTGTCACCTATATTCTCTACCAACTTCCTTCTGATTTCTGTCTAAATTATAATATATACACTTGCATGTTTGACCTTATTTTCAGCCTTCTAAGAAGTTTCATTCTATATTTTGCATACTCAATTTTTGAGCTACCAAATCCTATATGTATATATATATAAAGTCCAAAATGACAGAAAGAAATACAAATAAATTATGATTGGAAATATATTGTTGAAATTGGTGGCTACGTAGGTCTCCAATTGGGATCATTATATGAATTATACAAATAGCATTTTTTTTCCCTTTTTCCTAAAAAAAATTATTATTTTTTTCATAATTTATCATCATTTTGCATTATTCAATTCCTTAAAATTTTTAAAATTAGATTCAGTTTGTTTTGCAAAAAATAATTTATCTTTGAAAAATATTTTTCAAAGAAAACATTAATTTTCTATAAAACTAATTTTCTTTTGTTAAGTTATCATATTAATAATTAATTAAAAATATTCAAAAATTCAATTTACAAGATTATAAATACATTTAAAGATATAAGAATATTATATTTTAAAATTTTGTTGTTAAAAATGAGAAAAATATATAAAAATATAGTAAATTGTAATGGTTTTTAGTAGTTAGTGGCGACCAGTGGTTGTCGGCAATAACTAATAGTGAATATTAGTGGTTAGTAGAATAATAAATCTATATTTATGCATTTTCTTTTCATTACGATGAATTTGTCAAAATTTAAAAAATAATTTAATTTTTCATTAATAAAAATATTTTTTTATTGATTAATTTTCTGAAATAATATAAATATCAAAAAATACAAAAAAATAATATTTTCTTAAAAATATTTTTCGCAAAATAAACGGATCTTAACTTCTCAAACAATTGTACTATTAGATTAGACCTTGAAATTTTTAGTGCAATTAAAGACATATAAATTTTGCTTTGGATTGTAATTTGGTTATTGAATATTTAAATATTTGCATAATACTATATAAAAAAAAAAATTTCAAATCTTAATAAGTGCCTATTTTAAAAATCTTGAATGCAAAATTTTTTTCAAGCATACCACTGGATAATCAGAGCATATTCCTCTAATCAATCACAGACATCCTAGTTTAGTGGTGCTAATAGAGGATATTTGGTATCATTATAAATGATCTTTTGTTTTTGTTTTTCACTGATAAAACTTGTATTTTGAAAAATAAATTAAGACTTCATTTGATATGATGGATTTCAGTTATAAATTTTATAAAATTTATAAATTATAATTCAGTCTTTTGTTTTATTTAAAAATTAAGTTACAATTCATAAATTTATAAATCTATCATATTAGAAAATTTTTAAAAATGAAAGATTTGAAAACTCGCATGCAATGTAGATTTTTAATTTCATAAATTTTGTTCGAATCTATAAATTTTAACTAAATTCATGGATTTCAAATCTATTATATCAGACGAGCCTAAGAGTTTATTATTTATTAAATTTAAATTAGCTTTTCCAAATTATATTTTGATTTTTTTGTTTATTTTTTATTATTTTTAGCAAATTATAATTTCAAAATTATGATTTACCAAAACAAAAAAGAAAAATCACTTTTTATAATTTTCTCTTATCATGACAACTTTTTTTTTAATCTTTTTTCAAAAATAAATATATTTTAGCTATTTTTTAATAACTGAAAAATAAAAACTAAAAAACAACAACGATAACATCATAATTCTTTTTCAGACAATTGAGGAAGACGTTAAATTTAGCCAGCCGTCCTTCTTTTTATATGTTACTATTTCTTTTATATAACTTTCAAACATCTTATTAAATCAAATTCTCTTGTCTTCTATGGACTTAATAATTTAGTTTAGCTATAGTAAAACAAATTAATAGCCAATTATAAAATCTAATTACCTTAGACTTTTCCTAGAGTTAATAATTTAGTTTAGCCATAATAAAAGTACTTAAGTATAGAAGAAATTTTTTAATAGAATAAGTTTAGCACGTCACTTATAAATTAAACTAATAAAAATATAAAATATTAATTAATGATATCAAATCACTCATAAATTAATTTAGTAGAAATAAATCATGTCAATTAAATATATATATATATATATATATATATATAAAACTATGAAGAGAGGGGCTATTCTATGGCTAAATCTGAAGTAAGTTATTGGGCTTTGGCTGGGCTTGTATTTACATATTGTTAAGGAAGGCCTATATATATATATATATATATATATATATATAAATACCAATCATATTATTATATATATAATAATAATAATAATGATAATACATAATAATAATAATAATTTTTGAGCCAGAATGCGGACAAGGGAGTTTTCATTTTTTTAATTTTCTTATGTTCACATGTAATTATTAGTTAGAGGACATAGAGGGAAATAGGGAAAAGTAGATGGCAGAAGCTGTAAAAAGGAAAATGCCGCCGTTGTTGAAAAGGAAAATACAGTGAGTGATATCCATGTTGGATGTTCCAACAGAACCCGTTAGTCGTCGTGGCGCCAACAGACGCTTCTCGTGTTGTCACTTGACCTTCTTCTTTGTTCTGATGACTGTCTGTCTGTCCGTCTCTCTCTCTCTTTTAATTAAATATTAAAACATATTTTTAGATTTATCCGAAAAATATTTAATTTAAATGAAATTAATTTGAAAACATTCATAATTAAAATAAATAAAAAAATATATAAAAAGTTATTGCTATATGTGACTACATAATCTTATATCTAATACATGAATTCATCTGAATTTACAGCATAATCACACAATTAACTTCTGCGCACTTATTAATTTTGAAGTTTAATATAAATTTAGAGTCCGTAGTGGTAATAATAATAGAAAATATTAATTATTTATAATTATAATAAAATTTTTTATTAGTTTTTTTTTTGAGAATTATTAAAGAGTGGGTTGTACTATATATTCTAGCGTATATATATACATTGAATGATTAGATTTCTCTATTACATAGATTTCAAAGAGAATGAAATGGAGATCTAGATTCTCCAAATGAACATTTTTATATAGTATTAATATTCTTTTATAAGCAAATTAAAACATTCTTTATATAAACAATTTGATTTGGTAAGAAAAACAGATCTCTTTTCCAACATGTAATGTTATAATTATGATTTTAAAAATATATAAAATTTTGTAAATATTAATAATATTTACGACCTACGAATCAGTTGATTTTATATAATGTATTTTCTAATTGAAATTTGTATACTACTATTGATAATTAATAAAATTTAAATTTATTTTACATGCTACCACATGTATATATTTACATATAAAGTAATATTGAAATAGAAAATTGGTATTTTAACATAGTAAAAAGGTAAAATTTAATTTTTTTTATCAAGATTAATATTTTTTTTTTCTGATAATGAAAAAGGAATTTTTGAATAAATAGATAAAGCCATAGTTGGAGTTATGAACCAACCTTTGCTTATCAAAGAGTTATTATGATATGACCTGTCTTTGTAAGTTACATTTTTTTCTGTCATGTAACTTACATATAGCATATAAGACTTTACATCAAAGAAATTAATTTTACTTCTTGACATTTCTTTATAGTATACCTTTTTGGTCAAACACCACTATCTGTGATATATCTTTTCAATAGATGCATATGTATTAATTAATTATGAACATTTGCTTTTGTTGTCTTAATAATTTAAGTGTATATATGTTTTAATTATTTATCTATTTGATGAAATAAATAATAAAAATAAAAATAAAAATAAATTATTTTGTCTCTTTTAGGAAGCAGAATGTATTGATTGAAGTAGCAATGAGATTCGAGGAATATATTATTATTATTATGATTATTATCTTCTTAAAATATGTTGCATAAGTATTATTGTGCATCAAACTTACACATACTGTACGATACAAATAGGAATAGGAATAGCTAGTATCACGGCCCAGGACTTAGGTTCGATAAGCCAGCAGTGTACTGACTTTTCTTCAACAGTTAAAATCTCGACCTCTTTCTTACATAACAAGATAAATTGTATTCGGATTATTGAATTGCTAATTAGACAATGTTATTGGCCTAACAAAATAATTAATTAATTATTATTACAGGGTCAGCAAATTATCAGCATGATCAATGAAAGTGAAGTGCATGGCTATGGTTAAGCTGTCGCTATTATAAAAGAATGACAAGTGTGATACAAATAGCTATACCTTCTTGTTTGAGGAAAATTAAATTAGCTGGCTATAACCAATGAAAATTGTCAATATAGAGGAAATTAAAATTAGGATAAAACTGTCTTAATCATAAATAACTTCAAAATCCCACATATAAAAAGCACACATTTCACTTTATTATACATTCACATTCATCATCTTCTTGACTATGTGAGTCCTATAGTTCACTTTTTTTTCATACATATACACATATACATATTTGCCTTTTGAATTTCTACATGCATGTATATTTTTTTCTCTATTAAATTTAATAATCAAATTGCTATGAATAAATTTTTTATTCAATAATATTGGAATGCTTTTCCGTAATTGAAAAGTTTTAAATTTGAATTTCAGTCAAATCTATAAGGAAAAAAAAAATTTAATGGTCAAATTTTACTTGTAGCTTTGTAGAAATAAAAAGATTGTGAAATTAGAGAGTACTAAATGAATAATAATATAAATATAAATTAATATAAAGTCACTATAAGAGCCTAAAATTCAGTGTGATATTGTTTAATTATATATATATATATATATATATATATATATATATATATATATATATATATATATATAGTAGTTGGATTAGGTCTTTTCTTAGGTTTTTGATTATGATTTTTTTATGAAATGACGTAAATGCCCTTTTATTTTTATATTTGCTATTTTATATTTAACATATATTAATTATAAATAATAAGATAAGCCATAGTTTGATGTGACTACCAGACCCCTATTGCATGTAACCGAACCAACCAGATAGGCAAGAATAATAAAGTATGTTGCTGACCCATTTTTGCCCTTTGCATGTCAGTGAACCCCAAGTACCACTGTTAAAGACATCCACTGTACACACTCATAAGTCCCCGGTCTCCATATTATTGTTGGCCATTAGTGATTACCCAAACCAGTAGCATGTGTTCTTCACATTATCAATTATTTATATATAGACTATAGTTTGCTATGAATTTTTTTCAATAATGAAAAATGGTGAAATTCTAATTTGAATTAATAAGTTCTTATAATATTTTGTTTATACTCTTTATCTAGAAGAGGTCAATAGAAAGTCTCTCTGTGTATATATATATATATATATAAAAGATATATACACAAGAATTAACGACAAGATATATAAATTTCTGAATAAATTAACGCTTGTAATATAATTCATTAGAAATGTAGTGGGATGAAAGTAGTGTATGATCAACGCAGTATTTTGTGTCAGAAATATGAGATAACAATCTAGTATTTATTTTTTTCTTTAAGAAAAGAAATTAATATTATTTTTGGTGTTACATGTTTTATGAAATATATAGTTGATTTAATATATATATATATATATATATATATATATATATATATATATATAAATAAATAGAAATAAATTTACAGTGAGGTCCACGCTGAGAGGGAGTGATGAAGGAAAATTTGTCTGGGAGTGAATAAGAAGATACGAAATGAGAGAGAGAGAGAGAGAAGGTGTAGCTGTTCATGCTACCCTCACGCACCTTGCCCATGTCGTTATGCGACTATGGATTGGGTCCACCGACTTGTAGGCCTTGCCCTTCTCTCTTTTTCTCTCTTTCTCAATGAATTCCTTTCATTTTTACAAATATTATGTAAATATCATTTAAGATAGAAAAAAGCAAATAATTTTTTTTTAAATTTTTATGTGTATGTGTGAGCATATTTGCATGACACCAAATCAAAAGAAGAAGCATAGTAACCTCACTTGTTCAAAATCTGGCATTTAAAACAAAGGGAAATAGTAGTTTAGAGAGAGAGTGAGAGAGATGAGGAATCTATATGCTTCATGGGGTTTAGAGTAGTGTTTGCTATTCCTCTTCTTTCTTAATAATCTCTCTTTTTTCTTTATTTAAAAAAAAAAAAAAAAAAATCATCCCCTTATTGTATCTTCTCTAATAGCTATCTCCTCTCTTGAAAAGATAATTTTTTTTTTCCTTTTTAGGGTTCTCATTTAATCAGTATCCAAAAGCTCTTCAATTCTGTTTTGTTGGCTTTTTGAGTTGCAAGATTTAAAGAAAGAACCTAAATTGCATGTGGGGCTATAGCTAGCTGCTTTCTTGATTATAAATTTCGTTGCAAGAGAAGGAATAGAAGAACTAATTATAAGAGCTCGTACAAGTCAAGAAGAAGAAAGAGAATTAGTGTTTGGTTCTTCAAGATGGCTGCTTCTTCTTCATCGGTTCCTTTCTTTGGAATTAGAGATGAAGATCATCAAAACCAGATGAAACAACAGCATTCCTCAACACCAACTTCATCTTCAGCTCCACCTCCGCCGCCTCAGAAGAAAAAGAGAAACCAACCAGGAACACCAAGCAAGTATCAACAATTTTATCTAAGATCTACTAATTAATTAACACAAATAAAAACAATTATTTCAAGTTAATGAATTTTCAACAAACTCATCATCTCTTTAATTTATTTTCTTCCAACTATCTATTTCTTTTAAATTTGTATTAAAAACCCCATAAAAAAAAAATCAATGGGGTTCTTGATAAAAATTTTACATGCACCCCCATGTAAATTAAATTTTGGGTGGAATTGACATGGGGTGTATGTATATATACATATGTATAAAAGAAAACCCTTTTGTCTACCCCATGAATTTCATCCATCCTAATTAATTTTTATTTTTATTTTTTGGGGTTTATAGAATTTTCTAACAATTTTTTGTTTGGCATTTTTCATAACAGATCCAGACGCAGAGGTGATAGCACTATCTCCCAAGACCCTAATGGCAACAAACAGGTTCATATGTGAGGTATGCAACAAAGGGTTTCAAAGGGAGCAAAATTTACAACTTCACAGAAGAGGACATAACCTACCTTGGAAGCTTAAGCAGAAGACTACAAAAGAAGTGAAGAGGAAAGTTTATTTATGCCCTGAGCCCACATGCGTTCACCATGACCCTTCTAGAGCTCTTGGTGACCTTACTGGTATCAAAAAACACTATTCGAGAAAACATGGTGAGAAAAAATGGAAGTGTGAAAAGTGCTCTAAGAGGTATGCTGTTCAATCTGATTGGAAAGCCCATTCTAAGACTTGTGGAACTAGAGAATACAGATGTGATTGTGGCACTCTTTTTTCAAGGTAAATTTCATTTCTTATTCTCATTTTTTCAATTAAGCATTAAGGCGATAATGAAAGGAAATAAAGAAGCGTTATAAGTAACACAGGACTTAGTCTTTGTGTGTTTGTCTTAGGGGTAAAGATTCTCTCCTTTTTCTCTTGTCATTTGTTTTTTTTTTTTTTTTTTTTTTTTGCTGATACTGTGGAGAAGATGGTGAAATAGCAGAAAACATGCTCCCACGTGAACGATCTCTGGAAACTGCCATGGTCATAGAGGTTTCAGCAAGTGAAGGAAAGAAAGAAATTAAGAAATCTAAAAATAAAAAATTTAATTGATGATCATCTTTGTCATTTTATTTTTTTCTTTCTTTCTCCTCCTCGGAACCACCGCCCTTTTTGGTTGTTTACTTTTTTCTATTCACGTGTTGCTATGCCATGTAGAGCCTTGCTGCTGTGTGTTGTTTACCCTGTTTGTTCTCTTATGGGTTGGCTAGATGTGATCAGCTCTGTACTCTTGCAGGTACTCCTTTTCATGATAACGTAGGCCCTAACCAACCCAACTCCCCTTTCTTCTTTCTCTCTCTCTTTCTCTCATTTTTTTCTTACTCTCTTCTACATCATTGATGCAATTTTAGAGCTCTTCTCTAACTGTTAGCTAGAGAGAGAGAGAGAGAGAGAGAGATAATTGAGAGTTATTTTCTTCATTATCATTATGATCTACAAAGATGGATAATTCAAGAAAACGGAGATGATGTTATTAGTTTCTTGTTTTGGGAACAATTCATTAATAGTGGAAATGAGGAGTCTATAAGTATATATATTTTTTGCATTTTAGTTTTATTTAAAAAAATAAAAAGATAGATACAATTATCAAGTTATTGAAATGGACTTGTTTGATTGACTGCTTTTCATGATGTTGAATACATTCTCTAGTTGCATTTATTGAGGTTTCAGTTCTTGAAATGGTATTTCATGGTGTGATTGGTTAATGATTTTTTCAACTTCTGGTGAAATTCCCTTCCCCCACCTACCCCTCTTCATAATTATTATGTTTCTGTCTTCTATGGAAATTATAGTTGAACCTTCTTGGCTTTCACATTCTTCGTTATCTTCTTCCTTTTTTCCCTAATTCAGTCTCTTTTCTTTTTTTTTTTTTTCCTTTCATTTCTCAAATCTTTTAATTTACCCTTAAATATTATAAACCTAATTTTTATATTTTTACTATAAAATAGAATTGTAATTGTAATTGTTGGACCACGGAAATTGTGGGGATGGGACATATCAATAGGATATTGCAAGCCGAATTTGGAGTACAAGAAGTCATGGAAATCTTGAAATGGATTTTATATGTCTATCAGTCACGGAGATGCTCATCATTTTTCTTTAATGCCCCTCTATTTGGACTATATATGTTGTGGGATCATATTAATATACAGTTTCTATAGGACATCACATGTTGTGCCCTAAGATGGTTGGCATATTTATTCAAAATTCTATAATTTCATCATGTTATAGAAATTGATATATAGCAAACTTTGGATTCCTATTTCCAAGTTATTTTATTTTATTTTTTCAAAATTTTTGGTATTTCAATTAATTAATTGTGATTATTATCTAACAATTTATATAATTATTGCAGGCGTGACAGTTTCATCACTCATAGAGCCTTTTGTGATGCATTGGCTCAAGAAAGTGCAAGAAACCCTCCTTCCAATTTGAACACTATTGGAAGCCATTTGTATGGAAGTAGTAATATAAGCTTATCTCAAGTGGGTTCTCAAATTTCTCCAATGCAAGACCAATCTAATGACATTTTACGACTTGGTGGAGGCGGCCGGACTGGACAATTTGATCATCTCCTTCCTCCATCTATGGGTCCATCATCGTTTCGACCACCACAACAACCTCTGCCTTCATCAGCTTTCTTCATGTCAGAATCAAACCAAAATTATCATGAGGAACACCAACATCATCAATCTCAACAAGCGTTGTTGCAAACTAAACCATTTCATCATGGGCTAATGCAATTTGCTGATCTTCATAACACCGCAAGCACTAACAATCCTCCTCCACCTGCTTCCAATCTTTTCAACCTTAGCTTTCTTTCCAATAGTAGCACTACAAGCAACATTACTGATAACAACAATGCTAATAACTCCAACAATCTACTAATCAATGGTGCCAGTGGAAATGGCGGCGAAGGGTCTAATATTTTCTCGAACAACATAATGGGCGAGCATCATCATCATCAAATGACTTCAGGTGTTCCATCTCTTTTTAGCTCTTCCGTACAAAATGATAATATAGTCCCGCACATGTCAGCTACCGCGCTTCTTCAAAAGGCAGCTCAAATGGGTTCAAGTTCAAGCACTAATAGCGCTTCCTTGCTAAGAACTTTCGGTAATAGCTCTTCGTCATCAAACGCAATGAAATCGGATAGGCCACGGCTTGTTGCATCTACATATGGTGGAATTTTCAATGAAAATGAGAATAACAATCTTCATGATTTAATGAACTCATTCGCAACAGGGAATTTTGGTTCTGCACATGGACAAGAAAATGCTTATAATAACATTGAAGAAGCTAAGTTGCACCAAAGTTTGAATGTAGGTAGCATTGGAGGATCAGATAGATTGACTAGGGACTTTCTTGGAGTTGGGCAAATAGTGAGAAGCATGAGCGGGGGCTTTTCACAAAGAGAGAAACAGCAACAACAGCCACCACAACAAGGAATAGAAATTGGGTCATCTTCCTTGGATTCAGAGAGAAATATGGCTGCGCCGACAAGCCAATCTTTTGGAGGAAGTGGGAATTTTCAGTGAAGAGAGAGAAAGAAAATAAAAAAAAAATGCTGATGATGATGATGATGATGATGGATAGATAACGAGAGAGAGAAGAGAAAAAGTAGCACTGGTACGTAAAAAGCTAACCCATATACCTATATCTCTCCGCCGCCACCACCACCACCACCACCACCACCCACCACCCACCACTTCTACAATATTTCATCATCACCACTAGTGTGTGTAAGGCGTTTAAATGATTATATATGATTAAAAAGTAAATTCTTGATTTCATCGGTAAATGTGCCTCTTAATGCTTTTATTGTTCATTCAAAGTTCTTGAATTTCAAAAATAATAATAATAATTTTATGACATTTTGGTGTCTCTGACACAGTCTCTTTGAATGGGGACAGTCTTGAAAGAGTACATATGGGTGTTGTTTATTTTCTTGTCTTTTTGTTTTTATTTCTTTTTCTTGTTTTCAACCTTTAACACAAATGCATATAATGCATTATATATATATATACATATCTGGCAGAGTTCACGAGTCACAGATGCTGGTTGGTCTTAGGATGCTCTAACACAATGTCTTTTCTCCTTTTTCTACATAATATGCACTTGAAAAGTTAATTAATTACCTATGATTAATCAGATTAATTAGATAATATTATGAAATTAGGTGTAATTAACTTTCATAATGTGTAGTTTTCTGCTGCAAGATTTTGATTTTTTCGACAATCATGCACGTGAGAGTGAAAAAGAATGTTGATATAGGGAATTATAAAAAGATTTTTCCCCCACACTCTTTTTTCTTTTTTGTTTTTGCTTAAAATGCAGATATATGGCAGAAAATTTTGTACTACTTCCCAAAAGACAGGACATTAGAAATCCCACCTCTATGCAATAACAACTATGATTGAGACATTTTCTACTGTTTTACTGCATAAATAGAGGAATTCACTGTAACTTTGATGTATATGTATATATATATAATTTATTATTTTTCTTGCACATATATAATTAATTTCTTTTGCAATCTCAATTTTCAAAGTTGGGGATCTTTGCAGGGTTTCTGCTAGTCCTGTGAAAAGATACAAACATCAAGCAATGACTCGGAAATCTGAAATCCCATGAAGTTTTTCCCTTTTTTTTTTTTCCTTTTAAATATCAGAAAGCTGAATTTTCTTCAAGTTGTATCTTATCTTCTTCCCTTCAAGTGTATCTAGGAGTTTGATCAATCATATTTTGGATAGTGACTTTAGCTGCAAAACCTTTTTCTGTTTGCTACCTTTGAATTGATTTTGCTTTCTCTCTCTCTCTCTGACTTTTTTCTTCTAGTTGTCAATTAATTACAGTAATATAGAAAATTTCAGGAGCTTTGATATATATATATGTATAAATATATGTATGTATGTATAGGTATATGCTATGTATGTATAGGTATATGCTTTCTAAGACTATACATTTAGTATGATTTGGGTATTTGTTCCATATATAATTATCTCATTGGATTGGTATGTACACATGATATAGGTAAAACTTACTCCTATTTATAATAAACTTAGTTCAGTAACTCATGTATTTTTCTTTTAAATTATATATTTCATAAGTTTTTAATTATTTACATTTTCTAATGGAAAAATATTTATCATTTTGTCACTGGGTTTGTAGCCAATAATATTTTAGTCTGTGTGTGATCTCGTAATACATGAAACTAATGGTTCAAATCTTAAAATCTCTTCTTATTTCAAAAATTTTCAATATGTAAAAAAAAAAAAAAAAAAAAAAAGGAAGTTTGAATAGATGTTTACTTATAAATTTTTTTCCTGTTTTTATTTTCTAGTTTTCATTCAACATGGAAAGTTTTCATTTTCAAATGAAGCTGAGAAATGAGTGGAAAATGTATTAATTTACTATGATTTAAAAATTATTTTTAATTTTAAAACATGGTGAATTTATTCATTTAATAACAATAATAATAGAAGTGGTGGTTGTTTATTATGATGTAAAAACTAATGGTGGTGCTTGTGAAAGCGAAGGTGATAATAATGTTGGTGATTGTGGAGGTGGCAACTCAATAGTAGAGGTAGTAGCGATAATAATGAAGGAGTTGATGGAGGTGGATGTGGTGATGGTGGTGATAAAGGTGGGGCGATGGTGGGGGTTATGGAGATGGAGGTGGTGGTTGTGGCAGCGGCAGTGATGATAGTGAGGTGATGGTATTTTTATTTAGAAAAATTAATGAAGAAAATTTTAGAAAACATCTTAAACTTATTTTCTAATTTTATTTTAAAATAATGAAAATAATAAAAATGTTTTTTTAATGAGAATTTTATAAAACAGTCAAAATAAACATAGAATCCTATTTTCTGTTTCCATTTGAAAAGTTTTCTACAAAACTAGAATAATTTTTTGTAAGTAAACAACCCTAGGTTTATCTTAAACTTTGCATTTTTTGCAATTATATCCTTTTTTTTTTTTTGTCAACTTTACTCCAATTTGAAACATTAATTGTGATTCTACCCTAAAGTTAAATTGAAAATAATAATAGTAGTAATGCTTTTCATATTAATTTGAAGAATAAAAGTGAAATTAATCTTAAAACTTGTTATACCATATCATCAATTTAATCTTTAAATTTGATAGGAATTACTTGAGTTTTTCAATTTTTGCAAATTTGATAAAGTATTAATAATCAAATTAATGACTCAATTATCAAATTTGAAAAGTTAAAGAGCTCAATTAATTTCAATTAAGATTTAAAAATTAAATTGATAATATGATATAATAACTTTAAAGATCAATTTGACTTTTAACCTTCTAATTAATAACTTTTTAAAAATTATGATTTAGAATAGGGATAAGGTTTAAATATACCCCTGAAGTTTGGCGAAAATAGCATACAATATTTTATATTTTTCGAGGAGCAGATATACTCTTAACGTTACAAAAACGAGTTCGCACGTTTTTCTAACATGCTTCGCATATTGATTTTTATTATGTCTTGTTACTAGTCGATTTTTAATATTATTATTTGATAATATTTATATAACTTGATTATTAAGTTCAATTTAATTGATGAATCCAAGTGAAGTTAAATTTTTTTTAAATTATATAGCCATACATGTATAATAGAATTAGACTGATAAGACATAATAATTATAAATTATATATAAATATAAGAATGTATTTTATAAGACTATTAATGATTATTAATTGCACATGATATGAGTTTGAACAGAATAACAAAGTTGCAACATTGATTTTTTATTAAATGAAAGAATGGCAAAATGAATTTGAGTATATGTATTACTTATTTTTCACTTTGTGACTGCACTTGAATAACTTATTGGTAACTTATTTCTGAATTAGTATATTATATCCCTGCAAATGGTTATATTTTAATTATTAGTATAAATGTTATATTACATGTAAATAATTTAAACGAATACTATGTGATATTATTTTTCAAAGTATGGTATAAGAGAAAACATTATTGGTAAAATTATAATTCTTTTAATCTTTTTCAATCTTGATCTTTTTCCTTAATGGTAGGACTTCTTCATAATCTTCTTTCTTTTCAATATTTATTACTTCTACTTCTATTATTGATAATTCTTGAATCTTTTCCACAATAAAAGCCTTAAAATCTACTTCTTTTTCTTTATCTTTTTTAGTCAATCTCATAAGGAAATAATATTCTTTTCTTCTCATGTTAATTAATTGATTGTAAAATTTGCTATGGTCTCTTTCTTACTACAATAAACAAAAATAAGATATAATAAAATTTTAAAATTAAAAGTGATATAATAAATATATGATTAATTAAATTTTATATTAAAATAATGAAAATGTTATGAAACCATACTTCTATAGATTTTTTGTATTCCTCAACTAAACAATCTATTAATATTTGAGTATTTTCATATAGAGTTATATGAGCGTTCGTGTTTTCATCAAATACTTGTAATTTTAACATATATTTATGACATAAAATAATAACAATAATAATCAATATCTAAACATATATGTAATAGATCATTATATAATTAACGTCAAATATTTTAATAAATTATTATATAATTAATGTGAAAGCCAATACCTATTAATATATTTAGCATCATCATTACAATTGTTTTTGCAACTTGGTTTTTCTTTTAATCTGATGGGATAAATTTTAATTGTACATTTTGTGCAAGATTCATGCCAAGCTGTACGTTTATTTTTAATATCTTCAATTTTTGCTTTAAAAGAACATTCAAGATCCTACAAATTTTTTTAAAAACATTGCTATATAAATATAACAAATTCAAGTATTTGTCTATATATATAATTTAGTTACTTAAAATACTTTTCTTTTTGCTTTTTTTAGATTCACTTTTGGTGCTTATCTAAATCTTTTTATATTTGATTGCAAAAACTTTTTGTCATTATTCTTTTTGTCATTATTTAACATTATATCATCATAAATAGTAATTTCTTAAATTATAATCATATTAGTACTTTTATTAATAGACATTGAGTTTCCAAAATTAATAAATATAAAATTTAAAAATAATATACTTACGAATCTTATAGCTCATCAACTTCTAGTATATTTGGATTAATTTAAATAGTACTAATATTCAATGTTGACAATTGAAGATCATCTATAGTAAAAAAAAATAAAAATTAAATTAAGTGTTTATAAAATTATACACAAATCAATTTTTTGTTTAAAAAAATACCATTATAAATAGAAACTTTGACATTTGATAATGCAATGATGGGATTTTAATTATTGTTGTTAAACGAGTTCTCAATTAGTGCACTTTTATTTTTTGCTATATTTTTCCGTATAACCAAAAATAATTTTTCTAACCTACAATTTCAAAAATAAAATAATTTTAACATATATATATATATATATATATATATATATATATATATATATATATATATATATATATATATATATATATATATATATATATATAAAAGAAATAAGAACAATATAAGTAAATAAGAAAAACAAAATTTTTATTTTATTATCTTCTTGTCACTATTGTTATATCATTTTTCATTTTTTTTCTTTTTCTTGAGACAAAAAGTTGGTTTAACATAAACTACAACACCTAAAAAATCTGTACAATTAAAAAATAAAATAGCATTATTAAAGTTAATAATTAGGCAACATATCAATAACAAAATAAATAAGTTTAGAAAATTATAATAAAACTTACCTATAAATTCCTTTGCTTCATTTTCTTTAATATATTATTGAAATTTATAATATGATTTAAAATTGTAAATTGTAAGAAATAATTTTTTAGGCATGCTTGCTTTATCTTTTTTCAATATTGTATATGTATTAAAATACAATTCTTTTTGCTCATGAATATTTGGAAAATTAGGATTGACTTTTTTAACTGACCCATTAATAATAGTATAGGTTTTCTCAACTCAAAATTTAATCTTTCTATTACATTTTTCCATATTATAGCACAAATTTTAATACCCTATAAAATAATAAAATGTATTATTAATAAAGAAAAACAATGTATATACATTATTATAATAAACACATTGATAAGCAATGCGGAGCTATTGATCTTCTCGTTCTTGTGAACTGCCTCCAGAACATTGACGTGAGCTATATATATTATTTATGGGGTGTGATTAAACCAACAAACAATATTTTCCCACAAAGTAATGCCAAAATTTGCGATGCTTACGCGCCTCATAAACAATGTTGTGATTGAAAAACTAAAATAATGTATTGTTAATAAAGAAAAACTATGTATTATATACATTATTTGGATACAAATTAAAACTGTGTGCTTCCTTTTCTAATAAATTATTATATACTTAAATTTAGTATTAACTGTAAATTTAATGACTATACATATATAAACATAATAAAATTAAGAAATAAAACTAGTTTCTATTAAAAAAATTAAACATACTAACCTTAATATCAACCAAAACTAAAAATTAAGAAATAAAATTAGGCTCTATTAAAAAAAAAAAAAATAAACATACTAACCTTAATATCAACCAAAACTAATCATTTTAATTAAACTCCACCATTGTTGAATGTTTCTACAGAACTCATTTGTAAAACCATGAGTTTAATATCCTATTCCATTTCATAAAATTCAAGGATATTGATTGTTTGATTTTTTAAATTGTTTACCATGATAACTTAAAAAGTTAATAAGAATAAAACTAATGAGAATAAAAATTTATAAATTAAATTGACAAAGACAATAATTATGTATGTTTATATAGAGCAAATTTAATTTAATATTAGTAGGAGAAGGAAATATAATTGACATAAAAAAAGAGTTATATTAGGATTAATAATTTTAATGTCTCAAACTAATTAGAATGTCCAAAATTTTAATATCCTAAACTAATTATGTCCAAAACAAATATCAAAAAATGAATCTAAAAAATCTAGAGCTCTAATCTAATGGATATTTAGAACTGTGTTATGGATGTATTATTTTATCAAATTAGGAAAATAAAAAAAAATTGAATTTATCGTTATTTTCATTGGTATGTATGATCTAGGAGATTAGGTCATTAGTTTGAATGAAACGAGATAAGGTTGAAATCATTTTCACAGGAAATCCAGCAAATGCCTTCTGTAATTAACCTGTGGTCTCAATACCAAAACGGGAGATTGATAAGGTTTTGTATCTATTGTATTGCTTAGTGGGGACCTGCACTTGTCTAACAGAATTTCCTTGGATCCCATTGCCATATATATATATATATATATATAGATACACACACACACATCAAATTTAATTTCCTCAAATCAAGGGTTATAATAAAATTAAGAACCTGTTTGTATTCTTAATTATATTATAAAACTTGATGAAAAGATAGGTTAAATATTTATTATATTATAACCTTGATAATATAGTGTGTTCTTGAAAAATCTCCTAAACATCAATACTTAACTCAAAGATAGGTTATTCATTATGATATTTGGGAGCAAAATTGAGGGAGGAAAAAAAATAAGAGAGAAAAATGAAACTTATTATTGGGATAAGATAGGTTTTTTTTTTTAATTTTTAATTTTTAATTTTCTCTCTTATTATTTGGATTGAAAGAAAATAAAAAGAGAAAAGAATGAAAATAATTTTATTTTCTCTCGTTTGGAAAGTTAAAAATATATGAGAAGACAGAAAATGTATAAATTTTAAATTATTATTTTAATCTTTTATGTCTTAAGTTTAAATTTGAATTTAAATTGTATTTTATTATTACAATTTTTTTCTCTCTCGACTTTATCTCCCTTTTGGGGATAAAATATTTAAAAGAAAATGAGTATTATTTTCATTTCTCCCTTTATTTTCTTTCCAAATCCAAATAAAGTAAAATTATTTTCCTCTTTTATTTTCTTCTCTTATTTTCCATTTTTTTTAAAAAAGAAAAGTACCACTTTATGATAAGGGCCTTATCAAGGAATCAAATATTTGTCAATAATATAATTAAGAAAACTGTCAATAGCCAATCAGGTAATTTAATCCTTCTAGTTTTTATTGGTCCAAGAATATTAGATGAACAAGACTTTTCTTTTTGGTGTAACTCTGGAAAACAAACCTATTATGGGGGATATGATTGGAGAAATAAACTAGAAGAAAAAGAGAATGTTCAAATATTTTGAACTTAAATGGGATTTCAATTTCACAAAATGTAATGGATTAGAGCAAAATACAATTTTTATGTCATATAGAATAATTATGTACTTTTATTTTTTATTTTTAAATTTTAAAGGTGAAATAATTAGTTTATAAAATTTATATTTTATAATTTTATTTACCTGATTAAAAATTTACAATTTTAAATATGGAATAATATTTATATATTGTATAGACCCACTCTTTATAGTATTAGAATAAGGAGGAATTGAACTTGAATTTATTATATAAACCGTATATGCGTTTACTACACTATATTATATCTAAGTATGCACAGATAAATATTTTTAAATTTATAAAATATGAAATTATATATATATATATATAACTAAATTATAAATATAGGATAAAATAAATAATTTTTAAATTTATAAAATATAAATTTTATATATACTGAATTTCATGATCCAAATAAAGCCATGAAATCCAATTGATCTTTGGATACCAATTAAAAGATAATTAGTAAATATACAATTATACTTGGCAGGAAATCCTCTTTCATTAAAATTTAGAACAATATTAAAGCATTCACAAGCATTATTTAATGAGGAAATTATGTCAAATACCCATTTTTAATTTTTTTTCAAAAAAACTCTTTTGTCTTTTAGATTTTCAAAAATATCCTTTTTTTTTTTTTAATACTTATGGTATACATTTGATATATTTATGATATACCTTTGAAAGTGAGTCATTTTTAAAGTAAAAAATTTAAGAAGATGTATTTTTGAAAAAAAAATACATATATGAAAATATTTTGTCATTTTTAGACAGTTGCATAAAGAACCATAATTTAATAGTAGTGAAGGGCAAAACTACAGTTGGGCTAAAAGGGTCATGAACCTCCAAGCCAGTTCATTAAATCTTAATACTTTATGGGTTTTTTGAAATTTAATATTCTCCATACATGGCCAATAAATATACAAAATTCATATGGTGAAATATGAATCCATTATTTTTTTTTTTAATTTAGTTTTGAACCTAGAATCATATTAGATAAAGTTAATCTAGAATCATATTAAATAAAGACTAACTAAGATAAAAACAAAGAAAAATTTGCAATAAATTCTCGGCCCTTCCAAATAAGAAAGATTGGCTCCGTCCATAGTGATAATGTATCTCTCGATTGAATAATATATCTAAATTCAAATATCCTTTTCTCTAATGCTAAATAAATAAATAAATAGAACAATGAAAGTTGGTGGATTTGGCATGAATGAAGTGTAAGGACGCAAGGAAGAAGATAAAAATTAGAGGAAGATAAAGATATATATATATATATATATATGCATGCCAATTTCGAAGAAAAAGCCCATTAGTATTAACCTTCTGTTTAATCTCATGTGAGGGTTGGAGTTGAGAAACTAAGAAAGAGACAATTAAAATAGCATAATTTTGAGACTGTATTCTACTGCTTTTAGTAATATAATACAAGAAGCAGTTACAAAATGGGGATTTTTAAGGTACTGGCTGACAATATATTTCGTTCAACCATTATTTTCTTCCTCTTCACTCTTTTCTTCTAGTCCTTGTCATCACTACCTGTAAAGCTAACGCTCCATCTATCCTTTTTATGGACAGTATATATATTCTTTATTATTTTTGACAATCAAAGGGAAAGGAAAAAAAAATGGAAACCAATAATACATTTTATTGGAATTAGGGTTTGCAATTCAACAGTTTTGGGAGTAGTTTTATTTCTTTGTCGTCTTCTTTTTGTTGTTGTTCATGTCATTATTTGGTTGTTATTGTTTTTGGACTTTACCCATTTTTTTTTTTTTACTGTATTAGTGCTTTTCTCTGACAATTCATTGCAAGTTAAACTGCTAATTTTTCTTTTAATTAATAATATAAGCTAAAAACAAGAGGGCGACTTTGCAACTTAAATGTACAATTATTTTGTTTTTTTTTTGAAAGATGTTTTACTTTTTGAGTATTGGATTTTTTTTTTTTAATTTTGATAAAATTCAAATCCTAGTATTCATTATTATTATTTTTTTTTGTGATGAAAGATACGATTTTCATTCGTGAAAATAAATTACATGGATCACAATAAATAAAATATAAAACTTTATAAATTATAAATTATATTCTTAAAATGTAATTCGTCGAATGATGATAATCTTTATAAGTAGAAAGATGATCACATTAACAAAGCCAATAATTCAATACAATAGCAGTGAGTACACTATTTTCTGTAGTTATATATCATGCTGCAATTCAATTTTTATATTTTTAAATGAGTCTGGTTGCATAATTACAAATATTTAATCTATCGTTCTCATTGAAATCTTCAAAATCAATCCTATATAGAGATAATAATGACTCTCAAAATGGATGATAAATATTTTCTTAAAAGAAGAACAAACAACTTCATTACAGAGAACAAAAACAAATAAAAAACACAAACAAAATCTAATACATATGCAATAACCAGATTTATATTTATTAAAAAATAAAAAAATGAAATTATAGGACTACTGCTAGCATTTTAGCCAATAACAGTCCCAAAAAAGAAAGAAAAGAAAAGTTTTAAGTAGAGATGTTCGCGGGTCGGATTGGTAAGATTTTAATATGATATTCAATTAAATATGGAGATTATGGATTGACAATTTATCAATTCAACTCAATCTAAAAAAAAAAAAAACCAATCCAATCCACAAATATGGATCGGATTAGATTGTGCGGATTTATTTATAAACTATTTACTTTTTAATTAACAACTGTTTCTTTCAATATTAAAAAAATAAAAACATAATAATAAATTCAATTTACTTTTAAATTCTAATAAAATAATTTATATAGCAAATAAATTAAATAAATAAATCAATCCATAAAAATTGCATTAGAGGTCCCAATAAATAAATAAATAAATAAATAAATAAATAAATAAATAAATAAATATATATATATATATATATATATATATATATATATATATATATATATATATATATATATATATATATATATATATATATATATATATATATATATATATATATATATATATATATATATATATATATATATATATATATATATATATATATATATAACCTCCAAAACTACTAATAAGGAATTTTAGCAAAAAAGAGTAGTAGGTTCCCTACAGCGCATAAAAACACAACAAAATTACAGATTGCAAAATACGAATTATTAACTAACATAATAATCAATTAATCACTGTATATTTGAAAAAAATTTCTTATTCCTTATTATTGTATTTTCTAGTTAAAATAAAAGTTTAATATATATATATATATATATATATATATATATATATATATATATATATATATATATATATATATATATATATATATATATTGATTGTTGTGGTGTCCCTCTCACATGGAGTGACTCACATACATATGAAAAGAAAAAAAAAAAAAAGGCAGGAAGAAGAAAATTAAATCGGTGCCTAAATATTTGACAAAATTTGTCAAAAAGAGAAGCATAATATTTGTTAAAAGTGGAGAATGTAATTTATTGCACGACTATAAAAAGGCATGCAATGGAAGGCATAAGATATAGATTTGCATAGAAATGCAATAGGTACCAGAGAAAAAGTTTTCTCTAAAGGAAAAATAATTTAGAGAGAGCCCTTGAGAATTTTTAGGAAATAATTCCTAAGAAGGGGAGTGACAAAATAGTGAGAAAAATATTTTGCGGTATTTTTGGGAAAATATTTTGAGTGTTACTATTTTGGTGAGATATCATATTAATTGTATTGTACCTCTAGAATTTTTCTAGAGAAGACTCTTTTATACCTACTATTTTTAATAGTGAAAGTTTTATTCAGAATTTATCATGTAGAAGTAGCCCAAAATTAAGAATGAATCATGTTAAATTGTTAGTGTCATTTTTGTTGATTATTATTATTCTGCATTTATCTTGTTGATTATACCTGCTATGTCCAACAAGTGGTATCAGAGTTATTGGTTTTAATTTTTCTTAAAAAATAAGAGTATGCTCTATGGTTACAGTTTTAATTGGTATTCCACATAAGAAAATTTTTCTTGAAAAATTATTATTGTGAATAATATTCTGAGATACTGTGCCCAACTATAGTAGTGTGATATTTTGAGAAAAGAAATATACTGCACAGAAGAGAAAAATTTAAGAAATTTTTTGGTGCAATCTATTTCGAAAACGGTTGTAAAATTAGAATTTCAGTGAATAGTAAACCTGTAATTACGCAAATTTTTGCATGATTACTATTTCAACTCGCCTACTATTTCAACTCAGTCACTGTAGTAGCTTGTCATTGTAGCAGTCCAGCTCAATTACTGTTGTAAGTCCAACCAAGTACTGTTCATATTGTACTATTCATATATACGAGTACTATTCACATAGACAATACTATTCACATATACGATACTATTCACCTATATAATTTCCGTAGCAAGTGTTGAAGTTATGAAGGCAAAGACAAATAAAATGATCAACTTAAATGGCACAAATTACCACATATGGAGAAATAAGATGAAATATCTCCTATTTGTGGCCAAATTGTATTTACCGGTGTTTATTACAAATAAATCCAAAGATAAATCAGATGAAAAATGGAAGTTTGAGCATGAGCAAGTGTGTGGTTTTATTCAACAATTTATTAAAGATAACGTGTACAATCACATCTACAATGAGACTTATGCAAAAATATTATGGAATAACCTTGAGGAGTTGTATGCTTCTAAAACTGGCAATAATAAATTATTTTACTTGACAAAATTGATGCAAGTAAAATATCGAGAAAGCACTTCTATGGCAATTCACCTTAATGAAATGTAAGGGATTGTGGACTAGTTGTCAAGAATAGGCATAAAGTTTGATGATGAAGTACTTGCTCTTATGATACTAGCCTCTCTACCAGAGTTATAGGAGACTTTAAAGATCTCAAATACTAATTCTGCACCTAATGGTGTGGTAAATATGGAGGCTATTAAAAGTGGTATTCTGAATGAAGAAATGAGAAGGAGATCATAAAACTTCTCTTCTTCATCACAACCAGATGTTTTGATTTCAGAATTTGGAGGGAGAAACTAGTCTAGGGAATCAAAATCTAGATACAAGAGCCGAAGGAAGTCAAATAAACATGCAAATGTTGAGTGCCATCACTGCAAAAGAAAGGGGTATATCAAGAGATCGTACTAGTAGTTTAAAAAAGAGAAGAACAAAGGCAATGAGAAAAAGCAACATGATAGCAGAGATGATGAACAAACAATTACCATCAATGAATTCAATATTCTTCAAGATGAAGAATTTGTCAATCTTGTAACCCAAAAAGCCAATTAAGTGATTAACAGTGGTGGTACCATCCATGCTACATCGCGAAGAGATTTATTCTCATCATACACGCTAGGAGATTTTGGTGCTGCTAAAATGGGAAATAAAAATTTTTCAAAAGTTATTGGTAGAGGAGATGTTTGCTTAGAGATGGAGAACGACACAAGGCTAGTCCTCAGAAATGTGAGGCATATTCCAGATATACGGCTAAATCTAATTTCAATTGGTAGACTAGATGATAAAGGTTTCTGCAACACCTTCATGAATGGTCAATGGAAACTCACTAAAAGTTCCTTGGTGGTGGCCAGATGTAAAAAGTATTCATCACTCTATGTGATGAATGAAAAGTTTCCAATGACAGTGTGAATGCTCTGGAGAAATATGATACAGTTGATTTATGGCATAAAAGACTGGGTCACATGAGTGAGAAGGGGATGACTTATCTAGTCAAGAAGAATGTGCTATCTGGGATAAAGCAGGTGCATTTAGATAAATGCATAAATTGTTTGGCGGGAAAATAAAACATAGTTGCTTTTAAAATTTTCGCTCCTTCCATAATGAAGAATGTGTTGGATCTGATACATTCAAATTTGTGTGGACTAATGCCAAAGTCACTTGGTGGTGTTTAGTACTTTGTGACTTTCATTAATGATCATTCTTGGAAGACATGGGTATATATCTTGAAGATGAAATATCAGGTGTTAAATGTCTTCAAGCAGTTTCATGCCTTAGTTGAGAGATAAACTGGAAAGAAATTAAAGTGCATCCGGATAAACAATGGTAGAGAGTACACTGGACCATTTCATATTTACTATAAAGAGCATGGTATTCAACATCAGATGATACCTTCGAAGATGCCACGGTTGAATGGCTTAGCTGAGAGGATGAACCAAACTTTGATGGAGAAAGTCAGATATTTACTCTCATATGCAAAGTTACCTAATATATTTTGAGGACAAGCTCTTTAGACAGCTGCATATGTGTTGAATCACTCAACTTGTGTCCTCTCAAGAATGATGTCCCAGAGAGAGTTTGGTTAGGAAAAAATGTTTCCTATGATCATCTGCAGGTGTTTGGTTGTAAAGCTTTTGTGCATATTCCTAAAGACGAGAGATGTAAGCTTGATGCTAAGACACGACAATGTATATTTACTGGCTATGGTCAAGATCAATTTGGCTATAGATTTTATGATCTGGGCTAGAAAAAGCTTATAAGAAGTCGTGATGCTGTGTTTGTTGAAAACCAGACCATTGAAGATATCAATAAGATGGATAAGGATGTTCCTAATTCCAATGGTGACTTAATAGATTTGAAATTAGTTCCTCCTACAACGTTGCCAAAGGAAGTTGTAAATCGAGCTCAGGTTGCTTATCCTGAGATAGATGATGCTTCTGATGATGAAAATGATGATGATGTTCATCGTCAACCACTAGCAGTTGTTGTTTCCCTAGTTCTATTGAGGAGAAGTGACAGAAGAAGACAACCTTCTATCAGATATTCAGCAAATGAGTATATGTTGCTGACTGAAGAGAGAGAATCAAAAAGCTTTGGCAAAGCTATGGATAATAAACACAAAAAGAAGTGGATTGAAGCCATGCAAGATGAGATGAAGTCCTTGCATGAGAAAAAAACATTTGAGCTAGCGAAGTTGCCTAAAGGCAAAAGAGCTTTGAAAAATAAATAGGTGTTCCTAATCAAGCATGAAGAACACAATTCCCATCGGAGGTTCAAAGCCAGACTAGCTGTTAAAGGGTTCAACTAAAGAAAAGGCATTGAATTTGATGAGATATTTTCACCTGTTGTGAAAATGACATCTATTCATACTGTGCGCAAGTCTTAATTTAGAGATTGAGCAAATGAATGTAAAACTGCCTTCCTACATGGGGATTTGGAAGAGGACATATACATGAAGCAACCAGAGGGTTTCAAAGTTAAGGGAAAAGAGGATTGAAAAAGAGTCTGTATGGCTTGAAACAAACACTAAGACAATGGTGTAAGAAGTTTGAGTTAGTTATAAGGGAGCAAGGTTACAAGAAGACTACTTCAGACCATTGTGTTTTTGTGAAGAAATTCTCTGATGATGATTTCATTATTCTTTTGCTCTATGTGGATAATATGCTGATTGTTAGCCAGAATATCTCCAGAATTGATAGCTTGAAGAAGCAATTGAGTAAGTCTTTTGCTATGAAAGACTTAAGGCTAGCAAAGCAAATTCTTGGCATGTAAATTATCGAAGACAGAGGAGCCAAGAAGATATGGTTGTCACAAGAGTAGTACATTGAGAAAGTACTTTAGAGGTTCAATATAGACAAGGCTAAGGTGGTTAGTTGTCTTTTTGCTAATCACTTTAGACTAAGTTATGAACAAAGCCCTTCTATAGACAAGAAGAAGGAAGAAATGAATAAGATTCCTTATGCTTTAGCAGTTGGAAGTTTAACGTATGCCATAGTGTGTCCACAGCCAAATATTGCTCACTCTATCAGAGTAATGAGTCAGTTCCTTTCAAATCTTAGTAAGGAACATTGGACTGCAGTAAAATGGATTTTTAGATATCTTCGTGGCACTTCCAAAGTATGTTTATGCTTTAGAGAAGAAAAGCTTATGTTAGTAGGCTACACAGATGCAGATATGGCTGCGGACGTAGACTCAAGAAAGTCTACTTTAGGTTGCCTGATTATATTTGCAGGGGGAGCTTGTCATGGCAATCAAAGTTATAGAAATGTGTTGCTTTTTCTACTACTGAGACAGAGTTTATTGCAGCAATGGAAGCATGTAAGGAGTTGCTATGGACAAAAAAGTTCTTAAATGAATTTGGCGTGCAGCAAGACAGATATCAATTGTTCTATAATACCTAGAGTGCTATTCACCTTAGGAAGAATTCCTCTTTGCATTCAAGATCAAAGCATATTGATGTAAGATATTAATGGATTAGGGATATACTAGGGAAGAAGCTATCACAGCTTGAAAAGATCCATATGGAAGAGAATGGATCAGATATGTTGACAAAGATTCCACCAAGGGAGTCATTTGAATACTTTGATTGGCTGCAGGAATGATAGAGCCCTCCATGTGATCGAGAGGAGGAGATTTGTTGTAGTGTCCCTCTCACATGGAGAGACCCATATACATATTAAAAGAAAAAAAAAAAAAAAGGCAGGAAGAAGAAAATTAAATCTGTGCCTAACTATTTGACAAAATTTGTCAAAAAGAGAAGCATAATATTTGTTAAAAGTGGATAATGTAAATTGCTACAAGGTAATTTTGTATGGCTATAAAAAGGTATGCAATGGAAGGTCTAAGATATAGATTTGCATAGAAATGTAATAGGCACTAGAGAAAAGTTTTCTCTGAAGGAAAAATAATTTAAAGAGAGTTTTTAAGAATTTTTAGGAATTAATTACTAAGAAGGGGAGTGACAAAATAGTGATAAAAATATTTTGGGATATTTTTGGGAAAATATTTTGAGTGTTACTATTTTGGTGAGATGTCATATTAATTGTGTTATACTTCTAGAATTTTTCTAAAGAATACTCTCTTGTATCTGCTATTTCTAATAGTGAAAATTTTATTCGAAACTTATACTGTGAACGTAGTCCAAAATTAAGGGTGAACCACGTTAAATTGCTAATATCATTTTTGTTGATTATTATTATTTCGCATTTATCTTATTGATTATACCCATTGTGCCTAATATAAAATGCGAATTGCGGGCCGATTTGCGGATTAAAAAATAAAAAATTCAATCTAATCCATGAAGTGTGGTTTGAAAAAAATATAAACCGACTCAATCAATGACACTTATCAAACCATGGTTTAATTGCGGATTGGTTTGGATTGTTATATATATATATATATATATATATATATATATATATATATATATATATATATATATATATATGTATATATACATATATATATGTATATATATACATATATATATGTATATATATACATATATATATGTATATATATATACATATATATATGTATATATATACATATATATATGTATATATATACATATATATATGTATATATATACATATATATATGTATATATATACATATATATATGTATATATATACATATATATATGTATATATATACATATATATATGTATATATATACATATATCTCTATATATATATACATATATGTATATATACATATATATATATATATATATATATATATATATATATATATATATATATATATATATATATATATATATATATATATATATATATATATATATATATATATATATATATATATATATATATATATATATATATATATATATATATATATATATATATATATATATATACATATACATATATATATGTATATATATACATATTTATATGTATATATATACATATATATATATACATATATATATATATATATATCTATATATATATATATATATATATATATATATATATATATATATATATATATATATAACACTACAAGAAAATCACAGTTACGTACAGAAATAATTTCGTTAGTAAATTTATTAAATTATCGACAAAATACCGACGATACATGAAAATTTTCTTTTTTTTTTTTAATTACCAACAAACTACTGATGGTTTACTAACAAAAAATTACCAACTATCAAATTTTGTCGCTAAATAAGGTAAAAAAAAGGCGCAAAAAATTAGCAACAATTTACCAACTAAAATTTTGGTAGGTAAATTTACCGACTAAAATTTTAGTCAGTAAATTAAAAGGCAAAATTTTCTTTAATTCAATTACAAAAGCTTTCTAATTTACCGACAATATTATTTCGTCGGTAAATTTACCAACCAATTTTTCAGTCAGTAAATTAGAAAATAAAATATTTATCGAAAATTTTTTTGAAATTACCAACTAAAATTTTGGTCGGTAAATTAAAACGCAAAACTTTCTTTAATTCAATTACAAAAGCTTTCTAATTTACCAACCATATTATTCCGTCGGTAAATTTACCGACCAATTTTTCAGTCGGTAAATTAGAAAACAAAATATTTGTCGAAAAAAATTTTGAAATTACCGACTAAAATTTTGGTCGGTAAATTTACAGACCAAAATTTTAGTTGGTAAATTAAAACGCAAAACTTTCTCTAATTCAATTATAAAAGCTTTCTAATTTACCGACCATATTATTCCATCGGTAAATTTACAGACCAATTTTTTAGTCAGTAAATTAGAAAACAAAATATTTATCGAAAAAATTTTTGAAATTACCGACTAAAATTTTGGTCGGTAAATTTACCGACCAAAATTTTAGTCGGTAAATTAAAACGCAAAACTTTCTCTAATTCAATTACAAAAGCTTTCTAATTACCGACCAAAATTTTAGTCGGTAAATTAAAACGCAAAACTTTCTCTAATTCAATTACAAAAGCTTTCTAATTTACCGACCATATTATTCCGTCGGTAAATTTACCAACCAATTTTTCAGTCGGTAAATTAGAAAACAAAATATTTATCGAAAAATTTTTTGAAATTACCGACTAAAATTTTGGTTAGTCGGTAAATTAAAACGCAAAATTTTCTCTAATTCAATTACAAAAGCTTTCTAATTTACTGACCATATTATTCCGTTGGTAAATTGAAAAATAAAATATTTGTTAATTTACCAACAAAAAATTTTTGTCGGTAATTAAAAAGCTAAATTTTTTTTTATTTAATTAAAAACTTTCCTATTTACCGATAAAAATTTTTGTCACTAAATTTACCGACTAAAATTTCAGTCGGTAAATTATAAAGAATTTTTTTTAATTTACCGACAAAATAATCTATCGGTAAATAAAAATTTTGGAGGGAAATTTCCCTCCAAATTTTCATTTGATGTTCAAAAAAAATTACCGATAAAAATTTAGTCGGTAATCAGTCGGTAAATGAAAATTTTGAAGGGAAATTTTCCTCCAAAATTTTCATTTGATTTTTAAAAAATAAAATAAAAATTACCGACAGAAATTTAGTCAGTAATCTGTCGGTAAATGAAAATTTTGGAGGAAAATTTTCCTCCAAATTTTCATTTAAAAAATTTACCGATGGAAATTTAGTCGGTAATTAGTCGGTAAATGGCGTAAAAAAAAGTATAAAAGGGCTCATCCTCATCATTTTTTCTCACACTTCTTCTCTTTCCCTTTTCTTATCTTTCTTTTTTCTTATATTTCTCTCAATT
>CANTUT010001248.1:0-62500 GCA_947687605.1 Reutealis trisperma | reverse complement strand
AAACCTGCCCATTTAATAGATTTCTCCACAATTTTCTTTACAAAAATCAGATTTTCTCTCCTTCCTTCTCCTCTTGGCCGAACCTCTGTAGCCCCTTTTCTCTTTTTTTTTTCTTTCAATTTTCTTTAGAAAAATCATTGAAAACCTATAGTAAATAACCTCTTTTCATCATCCAAATTACTTCCTACCAAGAATTAAGCAAGAAATTGAAGAAGTGGAGATTGGAAGAAATCTGCCATTTTAAGAAAAGCAAGGTTAGTCCACTTTTCTTGATTTTAATCCATAGAAAATAGATGTTAGTGAGTGAAAAAGATGATTTAGTATGAGAATTATGTGATAGATTAGTGTATTTGGCAGGAAAACTTCATAACTCTTCAAATGCACCTTAAATCAAATTGTTGCTAAAACTTTGAATTCACCTAAAAATACCTAAGAATAGTTAAATCTGATGCTTAAGGAATGGATTCCAGCAATTGAAATCATTGAATTTGAAGAAAAATCCATAGGTTGCTTAAAATCATCAATTCTGCCCATATGTTCAAAGTACCACTTCAAGGCTTTTTTTTTTTCAATTTTATTGCTTAAATGTGTTAGTTTAGTATCAAATAACATGGAAATAACCTTAGTTTGAATTATAGAAACTCCCTTGAAGAAACCATGCTTGGCCGAACCATAAGAGGCAAAATTGCCTTTGTTTATGCTTGACTTTTTTCGTGATTTTCCATGCTGAAATGAACCATTTACTTGGCCTTTAAATTCCAAATGAGTTGTGGAATGTATTGTTGGTAATGTGAATTTATGTAGGGAAATTTGGGCTTCTTCCAATTAGCCCTAAAACTCTTCTAAAATGCAACCAAAGTCATGCCCACCAAGTATTTCATAAAATGTCCCAAAGAAAATCCATGAACAAATGCCAACCAAGCTTGCTACAAAATTGCCAAGAAAATACCTATATATGTAAATTCCATAATATATCATCCCTAAAGTAATAAATAGGTTATGTATGCCTAAATTGCTAATAAACATAAATGTAGTTAAATTAAACTAAAGAATTAAAGAAAACAAATAAATGCTCAAAACAAAAAAATAAACGTAAATCATGCATTTTATGCTATTAGTCTAAGTATTCTCAATAATGTTTAGTATTAAAACAATGTATTTTGCTTCTTTAGCTTCTAAGGATCAAGAAAATGAGGTTAAGGACTAAGGGATAAAGCTTCAGGTTCCATCTTTCATTGGTGAGTAATATATGCATATGTATATATATGTTTATGCCAAAATGAACTTATACCCTTATATGATATTTGCTTGTGAAATGCTCATTGATGATCCTTTTGAATCTGAATTGCTTCCTTTTCATTGATTCCTTCTTGCTTTGGAATACCATATTGCTTATATTGAATTTCTAATTGTTCATGGCAAACCTTTGAAACCTGTTTTGCTTCTTTGTAATTACATTGTTTGGCTTTGTAGTACCTTGTGATATGTTCGAATGACTTGATTCTTTAAATGAACTTATGTTGTTTAATTCCCTTTCTTTGAATTTAATTATTGAGTAAACCCTATCATTTGATTGGATATCAAATGACAGAGCTACTCATTTGATGGAGTAGCATAAATTTTGCATTAGACATTATGCATAATGAATTATAAACCCGAGTTAGGGAGGGTTAAGCCCCTAGCCATATAGTCTGATCAACTATATGTGGATAAAGCATGCTACCAAGATAGTAGCCTCTGCTTATTATAAATGTGTGATTAAGTGAATTCTGTCATTTGAGAACCAATATGATTGTCACCTTTACTTTCATGCCATTATTTAAACTATTGCTTCTCTTTGCTCTTTTATTATTTTCTATTTTGTATATGTATGTATGCATATATTATTCATTGGGATTTTATCTCATCATTTTAGTGGTTTAACAATTTTTAGGTGGTGAGTAGACCAGTGGTTCCAGTAAAGCTTCTCCCTCCTACATGGAACCTATAATGTAATATTCATATTTATTTTGATGGTTGTAAATATTAGAAACTCCATGGTACTTGGTGGTTTAGTATAATTTAGATTGGGAATTATAATAAATATTAAATGTATAAATTATATGTAAATTAAATGAAAATTAATAAATATCAGAATGTTTATTGTATATTTGTGGATGCTAATTGTTTAATATAATGATCTGGGGTTCTACAGGTTTAGGTGTCTTTAGGCTTACCCAATCCCTAGGACTGTCCATCCTAGAGTGGGATGTGACATCAAGGGTGATGATTTATATAAGAAGATTGATATTTAATAATGAAAAGGAAAATTAATGTTATAAGTGAAGATAATGTATTGAAGTTGAATAGTCCTTGACAATAGATTATAATGTGATAATAAAGAATATATATAAATTAATTGATAAATAAATATTATTGATGGTTGTTATGAGTTATATAAGTGGATTCATAGTATAGTAAGAACATATGTTACACTAGTTCTGATCTTGGGATATTGTTGATTTGTTTGTAATATTTGTAATTGTCTAATGGTTGTGCTTAATACCATTCCAGGTTAGATAGGTGGTACGGGTTTTTGGTGCCCTTATGACTACCCATGCTTTAGAATCATCTATCTCGAGAATGGGATGTGATAGTATGTATTTTACAAATTATCACAAATAAAAATTATTAACTTATATAAGTTAAGATCTATCCTTCAAAATATATATATATATATATATATATATATATATATATATATATATATATATATATATATATATATATATATATATATATATATATATATATATATATATATATATATATATATATATATACACTCGCTTTCACTATTGCTCTAATGGTTCCCTTATATATATATATATATATATAAGGGAACCCATTAGAGCCATAGTGAAAGCGAGTCTTCATATGATAATTGTCATTGCTTATGGACCCGAACCTAGGTAATCTATCAATGACCAGATTGTTTGTCCCTATTTTGATTATTGTATTGGGAATCATGATAGGCATATTAGTAATTGTATAGTTAAAAAGAGAAATAGCTGCCGGGATACTACAACATATTGGACTTGAATATGCCGGTCCTTTAGGAGTTCATATATTTATCAAATCATGGCTTCATGTGCCAAATTCTGTCTTAGTAGGATATACATTTATTTTATTTCTATTATTATGAAATTCATAAATGAAGTAGTTAACAAATGAAATAGTTAATGATCAGGTTACCATTATCCTTTTTGTAGTGACGAATTTTGTATGTGTTCTTAAGAAAACTATGCCTACATATTGCATATATAGCTACAAATTTTAACTGCGAATGAAAACATAGTAGCTAATATCTAATAATACAACAATTTTGTGACCATTTATATTTCATCAAATTATTTGAGCAACGGAAATAATACTTTTAAAACCAATACATTAATTTTGTTTTAACTAGTAATTCTTGTGGCAAAATTCAATTAATAGCTACAAATTTTCAGCCACAAAAAAAATAATATAGCTAATTGAATTTTGAACTACAAAATTTATATCATTGTGGCAATAGTTGATTTATTAGCCATAATATAATAGCCACCAAAAAATTTTATAGCTAATTGAAATATTAGCTATGAATTTAAAATGATTATCACAATAATAAGCTTATCAGCCATAAAATTTTAGCCACGAAAAAATATTTTAGCTAATAAAAAATTTTAGCCATAAATATTACAAAGCTATGGCAATAAATAGACAACAGCTACAATAATTCAGCCATAGTAAGTTAATGTGATTATTTAGAAATTTGAAGTACAATTTTTTAATAATCATGACAATAATTAGTCTATTAATTATAAAGGTCTATCTGTAATAAAATATCATAATCAGCTAAAAACTTGCCATAAGTGTTAACCATGAATAATAATTTCATTAATGTAATTATTCATTACATATCTTAAATTGCATAATATTAGCGTATATATAGCTAAAAAAATTGTTAGATTTAAGTATCCTATATACACAATGAAGTGTCATGTATATAATGGGAATTTAATAAGGTAAGAAATATGCAAAAAAAAAATGTAAATCAGGTGAGATACAAAATAGACAACAAAAAAAAATAGTTAAAAATTCAATAGATAATAAAAGTAGTCACAATTCAATTTCCAATAAAAAATTCTAGCATTTTATATGCTATAATATACCTAGAGCAACAAGTCTTCATCATCAGTATCAGGATCATATTCTATTTCTTATTCAACTAAAACTTCATCAGCAAGATTAACATTACATCATTTCTCCCCAAATTTGTCAAGGCATCATCCTCTTTAATTGTGTTTGAAAATTCTTTACAATTTTGTGAAATATCTTATTGAAAAGCTTCAACATCTATACACATTTTATTGACATTTAACACTGGTAAATCATAAAAGTTATCAAGTTTCCCTTTTAGAATAATAAACAAATTGGGATTATTACCATCTTTAACATAAAAAACTTGCTCTGCCTGTGATGCAAGTATAAATGGTTCATTAGTTACTAACCTGTAAGAAGTGTTAACCGTAACACAACCATATTTATCTTCCTTGAATCCCTTTCCAATATTATTGTAAATCCCTTTCCAATATTATTTTAACAACCTATACCCATCCTAAGAGTTTCATGATAAAATTGTTTGATTTAGAACTATTATGACAAAGTATGTGCTTTCATGAAATTTTATATGCTATGTGATTTATGAGCAAGTGGCATGTTAGACTAGTTTTAATATGCATAATATGAATTTTAAATATGAAATAGGTGATTTATGTGAAGTGCAAAAGCATAAAATGATTTATTGCATGCAAAGTAAATTTTCATTCACAAAGCGATTTTTAAGCATAAAATAATTTTTATGAGCATTTCTAAAATATTTTAAATTAAATATTTTTGGGAAATTTTAATGAAAATAAGAAGTAAAATATTTTATTTTTAATTATTTAAAATTAGCCCATAAATTAGATTAAAGGCCCAACTCACCAAAAGCCCAATATACCAAAACACTCCTAACCTAGCCCATTAATGGCAAACTTGTAATTTTGCTCCCAAAACCCTAATTTTGATATGAAATTTAGCCTCCCCTTGTTGTGGTAGCCTCCATTATGTTATTCATCATAATTTTTTATAGAAAATTCTCTCAAAAATTCTTTCTCAACTGAAATACATAAGGTGCCTCCAAACCTTGCGATTTTGTGAGCTTCTTTGTAAGTTTTTCTCTTCTTTCAAACTACTATTTGATTTTTATGAAACTAATTATGAGTAATCCATATGGGGCTATATATTTACTATTTTTTCGCTTATTAAATTTGGCCTAGGTTGTATTTTTGAAGGAGAAACTGATTTCCAACTATAAACATATCTCTTTCTTCGCAAATCCATCAAAGGTGAACTCTAAAACCTAAAAGTTGGAAATTTCATGCATATGTATACTAGATGGAAATTTGTGTGTCTTTGATTTCTAAACTGATTTTTGTTATGTTTACATAAAAAATATTGATTTAAATCATGTGTTTACATATTACTATAATAATCGAAAAGTGTTAAAAGCAAGAAAATCCATGATTTTTCCTTAATATATGGTTCGACTTATCTTGGGATTTTGATCCCAAGGCTTATAATTTTTGTACAATACATTTTAATGAATGTTAATATGTATATATGAATGATACATGATTTAATTACATGTTGGTTGAAGGAGTAGCTCAAGGAAACACCTAGAGTGTTTCGGCTTACCTAGGGTTTCCAAAACCCTAATTGTTATGATTGATTAATATGTGAGCTTGATTAAGTGATATGAGAATTAGGTTTTATGATGTGTTAATAGTGAATTAATGATCTTAAATTAAGTATGGGATTGATTGTATGAATCGGTCAAAGGAGATAAGTATGACTCTTTCAAGGCTTATTTGTTAAGTTGATGTATATGGAAAGTATTGAGTGTGCCAAGTTGGAAGTCAAATTAAATTGACATTAAGATTATGATTTATTGTGTTTGGCTTTAGAAAAGTCTTGATATGAGTTATTATATGATTTAATGTGAGCCTAAGAAGGCAAAGTGTGTAAGACTTAAAAGTGAATATGCTATATACAAGTGATGAGTGCACTTCTAATTGCAACTCCGAGTATATATGAATGTTATGTGTGCATGGGTTAGTTATGGGATAGGATAGTATGATGATAAGCCAATGATAAGAATAGAATTGTAATATTATGTTAGAGCTTGGGGATTATTAAAAGTACAATGGCTACAAGCATTAGGAGCTAAGGAACCACAAGGTGAGTAAACATTATATTCATGTTACAAGTACAAGTTATCATAATATGTGAACCTTTGAGATTCTTGAAACCCAAGTTCTTTTCTATTTTCAATTATAATTATATGAATTCTTTGTTAAACTTGGATTGCCAAAGGACAATTAGTCCAAATTGTTGTTGATCATTCATTGAGAAGAAAGAACCTTTGTGAATGTTACCTTACCTTACATTCTTTCTAGAACCACACTATTGTTTATCTTTTATTCAATAAGCTAAATTTCTATTGCTACTATTTTACATATGATTTTATTCTTCAATGCTATTGTTACCTTTCCTTTATGTTATGAGTGGAGAATGCAACAACCTTCACTCTATATTTGTGTTATGAATAGACAAGGCAGCAACCTTCACTTTATATTATGTTATAAGTGGATAAGGCAGCAGCCTTCACTCTATATGATACAAGTTATAAGTTTGATATCTGTGAACCTTGCTAAATTACAAACTAAGAATCATAAGTTATGAATCATGGACCATGAGCTATGAACCCTTTCTAAGGGATATGTGTTATTGTGTAAGCTATATTGTTTACTCATTGATATCATCTATCTCACCCCTTTTCTTATGTGGTTTCCAAGTGAGCATTATAAGGAGGTAAGGTGATAGCTCAAGCAATCTACTTTGCTTAGGTAATTTCCTTGTCTGAGTCTATTTATATATTATGATATGCAAGAGTTACTCTTAGATGGCTTTGGGAGTTCTTGTTTAGGAGTCTATTTTGAAACATTATGATTTGATAATCTATTGGAGTCTAGAATTAATCTTTTCTTATGGATTATATTCTAATTAATCTTTTATTATGGATTGTATTCTAAGTTTATTACACTATTCTTTCACTCGTTAAAGATTTCCTTAATTATTGGTTATTCAAGTTAATACATGAGGTATTAGTGCAATCCTAGGCAATGTTTATATGTGCATGAGTAGGTCCTACAGGTGTGGGTGAGCTTATGTCTCCCTATGTTCTAGGACTGTCATATCTCAGAAGTTGGGATGTGAGAAAGTTGGTATCAGAGCTGTAGTTTTAAGTCTACTTTAGACTTGTTTGTTTATTAGGTTGATTAAGTATAATCCTGGAGTATAAGAATTTTTCCTTTCATGTTAACTGCAGTCTATCACTAGTATAGTTCCGTGAAATCTTGATAAGCTATAGTACTTCTTATTATTGGTTATGTGCCTTATGATTCTCTTATCAGATGACCAAGAAGTGTACCCCTGCTAGGGGACCATGACCTAGAACACCTCACATGTCATGCAAACGGACCTGGAGAGAGATGTTCAAGAAAGTCGTGCCTGTGATCCACCTTAAGAGAGAGAAGACTCTTGATGAGGAGGACCCCATAGAGTGTCTAGGTTATAGCTAGATTCAAAGTAAGATTCAGAGGTTCGAAGAAGACTGCTCAGACCTAATGAAGGAAAATCAACATCTATGGTCCCTAGTGCATAATATGAGAGAGGACGTGGAACATATTAAAGCCAAAGATGTTGAATAGATGGGAGACTATACACCCAATATCTGCCTTAATGAGGGGCACAACTGAGACTCACGCTAGTAGTTGGTAACTATTAGTCAAGTGGTATAGGACTTATATGATATGAGTGACATTATATGACTACTTAGCTACTCAGTGTGGATGGATTTCTTTTATTGCCTATGAGATGATTGACTTTTAAAATGATAAAAGAGTTTATTATGCTATGAGTTATGTGTTATATGATAATGATACATGATACATGATACATGCCATAATATGTGATATATGCCATGTGATATGTATCCTGAGATGGAATACTATATGATGTGTGCTCATAATAAACATATGGTAGGTATGATAATATGATAGTGGGTTTATATGGGTTAAAAAGGAGTTAGCACTAAATTCCTTACCATTATAGTATAATGCCTCCCAAAAAGAAGGTCCACACAGCTGCCCAATTTGTTAAGGCTAATGAGGATGCAGTATCAGGCATCGCTTCAAATGTTGCCTCTATACCAGTAAGATCAAGAGAAAGGTCTAACTCAAGAGTACCAACCATGAACTCAAGAGTACTGACCATAGGCTCTAGCGAGCAAGCCTTTTCATAAAAGGTTTAAGCTATACATGAGGAGATGAGGGACTTGCGCAAAGAATTGGATGAGCTGCGCGCTCAAAGGCGGGAAGTGCCGCTAACATAAGAGGAGAATGGAGTTCTGCCTCTTGTGGTAATAACACCTGCATGGAGAGAAAAGAAGCAGCTACCCAATGAGGGAATGACCATCTGGGAATTTAAGAAGCTACAACCACCTACTTTCTGCCATGAGGAGAGTGATGACCCTCATGAATTTTTAGACTAGATGGATAAGCTAGTCCATCGACTATCCTATTTTGATGCTTAGGTGATTGAGTTAGTAAAACTCCAACTCAAGAAGGAGGCATAGTACTAGTATGAAAGGAATGTTGAAGAATGATTATATGGAGTAGACCCACCTACTTCAGAGGAGTTCAAGGAAGAGATGATGGATCAATTCTTGCTAGAAGGTGAAAGGCAAGATAGGGCACTACAGTTCAAATAGTTGAGGTGGAAACCTAGAATGTTAATGTCAAAGTATGCTAAGGAGTTTACCTAACTTAACAAGTTTGCTGCTAACATCGTTCCTAATGAAGCCAATTGCATCAACTATTTCTTAAGAGGATTGGTTACACCTCTATCCAACTCATTGACAGCAACTGAGTTCTCGACATTGACTAAGCTAATAGATAAAGCTAAGATAGTGGAGAAGAGGCATAGGGCTGAGAGAGCCAAATATGCTGAAAGTGAACAAAAGAGCAAGCATAAGAGTAAGGATCAAGGAAGCTACTATAGAGAAAGAGGAGAAGGTCCTAGAAAAGAGTCTTCGCCAACAACTTCAGCACCTGGACAGCGTAATGGTTAATCAAAGTAAGGTTTCCCCACTTGTGGATAATGTGGTAAGAAGCATCCTGGGGGTTTTTGGAAAGTCTTTGGCACATGGCTGAGATGTGGTCAGATGGGCCACTTCCGCAAAGACCACACACAGAAGGGAAATTCGAGAAATGTGACTTTGGGGCCTCCACTACCTAGACCATCCCAACCTCAAAGGCTGAAGTATTCTTAGCTTTTTAAGAATGTACGAGTAAGTATCTAAATTCAAGGATAAATTTCTTTTAAGAGGGAGAAAATGTAACAATCCACACCCATCCTAAGAGTTTCGTGATAAAATTGCTTGATTTAAAACTACTATGACAAAGTGTGTACTTTCATGAAATTTCATATGCTATGTGATTTATGAGCAAGTGGCATGTTAGACTAGTTCTAATATGCATAATATGAATTTTGAATATAAAATAGGTGATTTATGTGAAGTACAAATGCATAAAATGATTTATTGCATGCAAAGTGAATTTTTAAGCATAAAATAATTTTTATGAGCATTTCTAAAATATTTTAAATTAAATATTTTTGGGGGGATTTTAATGAAAATAAGAAGTAAAATATTTTATTTTTAATTATTTAAAATTAGCAATAAATTAGATTAAAAGCCCAACTCACCAAAAGCCCAACACACCAAAACAATTCTAACCTAGCTCATTAATGACAAACTTGTAGTTTTGCACGCAAAACCCTAATTTTAATCTAAAATTTGGCCTCCCATTGTTGTGGCAACCTCAATTCTGTTACTCATCATATTTTTTATAGAAAATTATATCAAAAATTCTCTCTCAACCGAAATTCACAAGGTGTCTCCAAACCTTGTGATTTTGTGAGCTTCTGGTAAGTTTTTCTCTTCTTTCAAGCTATGATTTGATTTTTGTGAAACAAATCATGAGTAATCCATATAAGGCTGTATATTTACTATTTTTCTTCTTATTAAATTTGGCCTAGGTTGTGTTTTTGAAGGAGAAACTGATTTCCAATTGTAAACATATCTCTTTCTTCGCAAATCCATTAAAGGTGAACTCTAAAACCTAAAAGTTAGAAATTTCATGCATATGTATACGAGGGGGAGGTTTGTGTGTCTTTGATTTCTAAACTAATTTTTGTTATGTTTATATGAAAAATATTGGTTTAAATCATGTATTTACATATTACTGTAATAATCGAAAAGTGTGAAAAGTAAGAAAATCCATGATTTTTCCTTAATATGTGGTTCAGCCTATCTTGGGATTTTGATCCCAAGGCCTATAATTTTTGTACAATAAATTTTAATGAATGTTAATATGTATATATGAATGATACATGATTTAATTGCATGTTGGTTGAAGGAGTAGCTCAAGGAAACAACTAGAGTGTTTCGGCCTACTTAGGGTTTCAAAAACCCTAATTGTTATGATTGACTAATATGTGTACTTGATTAAGTGATATGTGAATTAGGTTTTATGATTTGTTAATAGTGAATTAATGATCATAAATTGACAATGGGATTGATTGTATGAATTGGTCAAAGGAGATAAGTATGACTCCTTCAAGGCTTACTTGTTAAATTGATGTATATGGAAAGTATTGAGTGTGCCAAGTTGGAAGTCAAATTAAATTGACATTAAAATTATGATTTATTGTGTTTAGCTTTAGAAAATTCTTGGTATGAATTGTTATGAGATTTCATATGAGTCTAAGAAGGCATAGTGTGCAAGACTTAAAAGTCAACATGTTATGTGCAAGTGATGAGTGCACTTCTAAGTGCAACTCCAAATATATATGAAAGTTTAATGTGCATGGAGTAGTTATAGGATAGGATAGCATGATTATAAGCCAATGCTACGTTAGTTAGAAGTGCAAGGGCTACGAGCATTAGGAGCTGAGGAACCACAGGGTGAGTAAACATTTGGTTCATGTTACAAGTACATGTTATCATAATGTGTGAACCTTTAAGATTCTTGAAACCTAAGTTCTTTTCTATTTTCAATTATAATTATATGATTTTTTTGTTAAGCTTGGGTTACTAAAGGACAATTGGTCCGAAACTATTGCTAATCATTCATTGACAAGAAAGAATCTTTGTGAATATTGCCTTACCTTACATTCTTTCTGGAACCACACTGTTGTTTATCTTTTATTTAGTAAGTTAAACTTCTATTGCTAACATTTTACAAGTAATTTTATTCTTCAATGCTATTGTTACCTCTCCTTTATGTTACGAGTGGACAAGACAATAGCCTTCACTCTATATTTATGTTATGAATGGATAAGGCAGCAACCTTCACTTTATATTTATGTTATGAGTGGATAAGGTAGTAGCCTTTACTCTATAGTTATGTTACGAGCAGACAAGGCAGCAGCCTTCATTATATATTCATATTACGAGCAAACAAGGTAGTAGCCTTTACTCTATATGATGCAAGTTATAAGTTTGATATATGCAAAGCTTGCTAAATTACAAATCGAGAACCATGAGTTATGAATCATGGACCATGAGCTATGAACCCTTTCTAAGAGATATGTGTTATTATGTAAGCTATATTATTTACTCATTGAGATCAGCTATCTCATCCTTTTTTCTTGGGTGATTTCTGGATGAGTATTATGAGAAGACAAGGTGATAGCTCAAGCAATCTACTCCACTTAGGGAACTTCCTTGTCCGAGGCTATTTATATATTATAATATGTAAGAGTTGCTCTTAGATGGCTCTAGGAGTTCATGTTTGTGAGTTTATTTTGAAACGTTATGATTTGACAATCTATTGGAGTCTATAATTAATCTTTTCTTATGGATTGTATTGTAAGTTTATTAAACTATTCTTCCACTAGTTAAAGATTTCCTTTATTATTAATTATTCAAGTTAATGCAGGAGGTATTACTATGATCCTAGGTAGTGTTTATATGTGTATGAGTGGTTTCTATGGGTGTGGGTGATCTTACGTCTCCCCATATTCTAGGACTATCATATCTCAGAAGTTGGGATGTGACAATTATGAACATCCCACCAATCACATCTGAATAAAATAATTCTTTTCCCTCATAAATATTGAAGTTCTATTATCTTAGTAAGAACACTATAATAGTTCATACTTTTAGAACCTAGCATTCCCTTTACCAAAACACCACTATTTTGATTCACCCTTTTCCTTTCAAGTTGCTTTGCGTAAAACCTAGAACCATTTATGACATATCCCATATATCATTGAATACCATAAAGTGGACCTTGAGCCAATGATAATAATTCTTCATTCATATTATTATTTCCTTCATTATGCAATTGTATAGCCTATAAAAGTATAAGTGCACAAAAAAGAATTACTTTATGTTATTATTAAATTAAATTTACATTAATATTTTAAAAATATAATAAAAAATCCTAGTAGAAAATATAATAAAAAAATAAAGCTTACCTTATGATAGAACTAATAAAAGAAATCAATATCATGATTACTTTTCTCATATTCACTGAAAATTTAAAAAAGAAACAATAGAAAAAAAAATCAATATATATAATTAAAGAATGATATAAGAGAGAAATAAAGTTCATATCTTAAATGTGGTTGAACTTCTTCATAATTTTCCAAGACATAAAGTTGAGCTTGTTTTCGTTCATATTACTCTAATTATATGGATTTATCATTTGTTAAAAGATAACTTATTTGTACAAGTACAGATAACCCTCTTTCCGAATTAGCATAATCTCCTTCAGAATTTCTCTTTGGTTGGTTAAATCTGGTTTCAATACCATGTAAATATCTTGAGCAAAAGATCAAACTTTCTTCTATAGTATATCTTTTTGCAATGGAACCTTCAGGTCGGATTCTATTTCTAATATGACACTTCAATTTGCAAAGAAACCTATAACATGAATTTAACCAACATTAATCAATTAAAGGATTTATTAATACAATTACAATGAATCATGCAATTCTAAATATTACCTTTCTATTGGGTACATCCATCGGTATTATATAGGACCAACAAGCTTAGCTTCAATTGGAAGATGAATTGCCAAAAGCATCATAACATCAAAAAATGAAGGTGGAAATATTTTCTCTAACTTGCATAATATAATGGGGATTTGAGATTCAAGATGTTCCAACTCCTCTACTTTTAAAACTTTAGAACATAACTCACTAAAAAATATGCTTAACTCAACAATAGCATTATATATAGTCATGATTCCACAAATAGCAAGAAGGAGAAGTTGTTCTAAAAGAATATGACAATCATGACTTTTGAGACCAAATATCTTCCATTCTTTTACATGCACACATCGAGATATGTTTGAAGAAAATTGTTCTGGAACCTTTATAGCGTTCAAGTACTTGCATACTTTTTCTTTTTCTTCATAAGACAAACTAAGACATGCAGTTGGATATATCAACTTCCCATTTTTTGAGGATGGATGCAAGTCTCTTCTTATATCCATTTCCATCAAATTGTGATGAGCATTCAAACCATCTTTTGTTTTTCCATCTATGTCTAACAAAGTTCCAAAGATGCTCTCGCATATATTTTTTTCAATATGCATGACATCAAGATTATAGCATAATAAAATATGTTTCCACTAAAGCAGCTCAAAGAAAATGCTTTTATTTTTCTAGTTAAAGTGAGCTATATTTTTCCCACCTTTTAGATTTTTTACTTTCTTTCCAAATGCAACAAATTGAAGTTTATGCAATTAATTTAAAACCTCATTACTAGACAACATTTGGGGTGCATTATCTTTTTCTACTACTACATCAAAATCACATTTTTTAAGATGCCATTTCTAGGAGCTTTAGGCCCAGGTATTAACACAATCAACAAACAATATGGTTCTTTCATACATAACCATGGAGGTAGATTATACACAATAACAATCACAGGCCATCTACTGTGAGAAACACTCATGTTACCAAAAGGATTGAATCCATCAGTTGATAGTCCAAGTCTAATATTTTGATGTTCTATAGCAAATCTTAGGTTCCTTGTGTCAAAAGATTTCCACTCAGAAGAGTCAGCTGGATGTCTAAGAATCCCATCTTGAGGATATTGGTCATTATGCCACCTTATATCAGAAGCTATCTTTGATGACATAAATAACCTCTGCAATCTTAATTTAAGAGGAAAGTAGTGTAAGACTTTCTTTGGAACTCTTTTGCCACCTTTCTTTGTATCATCTGTTTTCCATCTAGAATCACCGCACTTCATGCAATGATCAAGCTTCTCATTTTCCTTCCAAAATAGTATGCAATCATTTTCACAAGTATCTATTTTCTCATATGTAAAACCCAAAACTTCAATTATTTTTCTTGCTTCATCAAAAGATTTGGATAAAGTTTCACTAGAAGGAAGTACTTGTTTAAAAAATTTCATTAAGATATTAATTGCTTTATCACTCAACCCAAACATACACTTAATTTGAAATAACTTTATAATGAAAGATAATTTTGTAAAGTTCTCACAGTTAGGATATAACTTTTGTTTGGCGTCCTCCAATAGCTTTAAAAATTTGGAAGTTTCTGTGCTAAGATTAGGAAGCTCATCAAGTTTCTCCTCTCATTAATTAATGTTAGACTCATCATGCTTTTTCTCAGTTGCATCTTCTATCATAGCATTCATGATTTGAGATCCAGCTACATCATGAATCATGGCAAGCATATCATCATGACCATCAACTTCAATTTCGTTGTCAATGATATTTTCATTAGCATTGAATTCTCCACAATATAACCAATTAATGCAGGCTTTTGGCACTCCATCCACCATCAGATGATCCAGAATTCAGCACTATCTCTGCTAGAATTCATCCACTTTTTGTCCATTACAAAGCCTATTACAAAAAAATTATGGAAACAGAATTTCAGATTGTGTAATGTAAAATGGAAGAGCAAAAAAATTAATCTTTGTATTTAAAGAAATTTAGATCATGAATCAGATGAACAATACCCATCTATTCCCCAAAAAAACAACTTATCAAACCACAAAAACAAGGCAATACATTGAACTACTATAATCATTGCTAAAAAATAGAGAACATGAATGTTTATGATTCACTGTAAGTAAACAAGTTTGCATAGTAGAAGAAAATAAGCATAAATGTGAACATATTTTTTGCTTCGTTGTGTAAAATTTTATTTTATTCACATGAAATCAGCCACGTAAGAATGTGAATTGTGATTATTACTATTCGAAGGCTCCAAACATAAATGTTCCATCACAACAGATTGACAAGAAGGCTTATTGATGAAGTAAAAAATATTTGTTAATTTTTCTTAATTAGTAACATTTTGAAAACAAAATGTATAATTCCGGCTAACTTTACACTTAGGGTATATATATATATATATATATATATATATATATATATATAAAAGATAAATACAAGAACATCCGTTTGTAATTATGTGAAGCTTGAGGGCTATAATTGACTGAACTGAACTTGACAAAACAAATAAATAAACAACTTGGAGAAATCATATAAAAACTGAAACTTGGTTTGAAAATTTTAAAATTTATTTATCATATGATCCCAAAATGAAAAGGGCCATATTCATATGAGCAAATAAAGAACAAAATCAAATAAATTCAGCAAATTAATTTAGCAAAAAAAAACAATTAATCCAAATAAATTCAGTGAATAAAGAAAGTACCTTTTGGTATTGAGTTTAGATGATCTTTCCAAAGAAAAGAAACAAAGGAGAGCAGTCGAGAGGGCTTAGAGAGAGGGAACCAACGAGAGAGTGAGCGGTGAAGAGAGTGAGAGTGAGTGAGAGCAAATTTATTGATTTAGAGCAAATCGACACCGTTTTGGTGTCTTTTAATTGAAAAAATTAAAAAAAGGAATTCAAACCTGTCTTATTGTTATTATTATATAGTTCAAAAAATAGTTAGTTTTGATTTCAATTAGAAAGTAGACAGATGATGATGATTATCTATTGATTGATTTGATGATGAGGACACGCCTATTGATTAAGGTACTTCATGAAATTCAGTCTCGCATTTTAATTTGAATAGGTGACTGTATATTAAATAATAAGTTAACTAATTAGGTTCATAATTTGAATGTAAGACTATATTAAAAAATTGAGAATATAATAATATGTAACTCTTCTTTTACCTTGATGGCCTATTTTTATAGAAGTGTGTAAAAGTAGTGCCATAACTAATACCATTAAGAATAATCTCCTAATTAGAGATGTGTATGGGTAGTGAAGTCTTGGTTAGAATAGAACTAGAATTTTGTATGATTTATCAAAAAGAACACAATCCTCTAAATCAATTTGATACAATAAATTTTTATTAGTGAAGTAAATTCCTACTACTCTTACATTTTATTTGAAAAAGAAAATGGAGCACCTATATTTTTACTATTTCAACTAATTTTCTATGGATACTTAGCTTGTTTGTATTCATCACAAGTTAAAAGTACTTCATAATTGGATTTTAAATTGGATTTGAATTTGTATCCCTCCATTATACATAATTTAATTACTTTGGTACAATTGATAAAATATAATTTAAGATATTTATCATGGACATCAATTTGATTTAAGCGTTATTGTTAATTGCGGTTTTACCGTTTTAAATAAGTAATAATAATAAAAGTGCATCATTAAATGCATTATTCTTTCATATACAAATAAAATTTAATTTCATCTCTTTTCTACCTTATTTTTTCTATCCAAATTAATCCAATTTCTATTTTTTAACACTTAATGCATATATATGCATAAAATATTTTAATTATTTATTTAATTACTTGGCTCAACATAGTTATCAGTTGATAAGAATGAATAAATTAATACTTCAATTTGGTTAGTTAAATATAATTTAATATGGTCAAATATACTTAAAAAAAGAAAATCAATTAATATAATGTCATGAGTATGTAGGTAAGACCAATTCTTTTTTCCTATGTCATTAATATAAATATAACCAAATTTTTTCCCTATGTCATTAATCTAAGTCCAATTTTTTCCCATGGGATTTGTTGTGAAAATGAAAAATTATTTAGAATTTTTAATTTTAATAGACTAGCTATTTTTTTTTATTGGTTACAGATAGACTAACAATATGAGAGTCCATTTATATATATAAACTCTATTTTATCACTATTAGCGCACATCCCTTCAATTATCAAAGTACGTGAATTTATCTTTGTTTAGAGGGAAATCAATTGCAAATAATCATCATTCCCTCCTTATTTATCCTAAAATTTTCACATAATTTTCAGATCCCACTAATTTTTATATCTTAGATGTTTGGTAACTCTACTTTAAGCGTTATTTTTTTTCTTAGTTTTCATTGCTTCGCCATTGAAAAACTACTACACTCCTTATAGCACTACAAAAATCTAACGATTTATTAATGAACATTAGTGATGGAATAAAATTTGTTACTAAATACTAACCGAATACTGACAGAATACTAATGGAACACTTTCCAACAACGTTCGTCTCTTTACTGACCATTTACTAACAAAAAATAATATTATTGACGGAATACGGACAGAATATACTGATGGACAGCGATCAAAATTTACCGATGGTTTAGTGATCAATTACAGATGGAAAATGATATGTAGGAATATTTTGACTGCAATTAAAACATTTACTAATGGATTATTGATGGAATTATCAACTGTAGTAGGCATTTTATCAGTAATCCGTTAGTAAATCTGACCAAATACTGATAGAATACCGACCGTATTAAAAAATAATGCCAGAAGATTTTTGCAAAAATCAAAACATTTACTGACATATTATTGACGAAATGCCATGCGACAGTAGATTTTTCGTCAGTAATCAATCAGTAAATTATAATTAATACTGATGGAATACCGACGAAAGTAAAAATAGGTGCACGTTTTACCATCTTTAGCTTTTTACTGACGGATTACCAATGGATTTTTTAATCCACGTGGCGCTGTCCGTCGGTAATCCATCAGTAATCATGAAATATAAGCTGTTCACTTTCTTTTTTCTCTCTTCCTTTTCTTCTTCTTCTTCTTCTTCTCTCTTCTCCTCTGCCGCTGCCGCTGCCGTTGTTCTTTGCCGCCCTCTCATTCACCAGCTGGCATTCATCCCTCACCAGAGATTTCGTTTTTCCACTGGTATTTACATTATTACCTTATTATTGATTATGATTTTAATTGAATTTTTGTTTAAATTTTTGAATTTTGGTTTAGAATGATTTTGTTGAAAATTTGTTAAATTTTTGTGTAGATTGTTTAGGAATTTGTATATATATATATGTATATATTGTTTAGAATTTGTATATATATATGTATATATATAAACTGTTTATATATATATATTACGTATATATGTATATATACACAGTACACATGTGTACTGTGTATATATACATATATACACTGTTTATATATATATATATATATATATATATATATATGCTAATAAATTTTTTAATTTAAGATATTTTATATTTTTAAGCTTAATAAATTTTTTATTAATTTATGATAGTATTAAATAAATATGGTGAAATTATTTTATTAAATTATGTTAGTAATTATTTTAATTATCTTGATTTTATTAATAGAATTTTAATTTTATTTCAGATAATTGACGTGTGGGCTAACAATATAAGTCAGATTTTCACTTCAAGAGGTTCGTACTATAATTTAATTTATTTATACTAATATATAAATATAATAATTTGGAATGTTATGTTCTTTTAATTATCTTATGTATAATTTATAGTTTGTCATGTTTATTTGTAAATGTATATGAAAAAATAAATGCTGTGATGTGAATTTGTAATTTTTGATGCTATGACGTAAATTTGTAATTTGTGGTTGATTTATGTATTGTAATGAATTTTTTAATTATGTTGTTAAATTAATGTGAATTTATAGATGTATATGTGTGTGACGTAATTTTGGTTTTATTTAAATAAATCCGTTAATAATACCGATAAAATGATTAATAATTTAATGTTTAATCATGTCATAAAAAGTGAAATTTAATTTTTATGAATTTCATAAAATACCAAAAATTCTCATTACATTAAAAAATTAAAAAAATCCACAAACATTCTACCAAAAATTGTATGTTATATATGTATTTTATAAAATACAAAAAATAAGAAATTGCAAATAGTTATGAGTAAAAATATTTTGACGAAAAATAAAAAAGAAAGTGATCATGCCATAAAAAGTGAAATTTATTTTTTATGAATTTCATAAAATACTAAAAATTCTCATCACATTAAAAAATTAAAAAAAATTCACAAATATGCTACCAAAAATTGAAATATAAATGCATTTTATAAAATACAAAAAAATAAGAAATTGCAAATAGTTAGGAGTAAAAATATTTTGATGAAAAATAAAAATAAAGTACTAAATTAAAAATTTGCCATTAAAAATTAAATTTTAAATATATTTCATAAGATTTAAAAAAAAATGACAAATATCCTCTTAAAGGAAAAATAATCTATAAAATATAATAATACATAACAGCTTAATTAATGCCAACAAATAATTAAAATTCGAATATTCAAACTTAAAATGATTAAGAAGAATTTTAATTAAAATTTTCCCTAAATGATATAAAAAATATCTAATATAACATTAATATTTTTATTATTAAGAAATAATAAATATGTGTAAAATTATGATACGGTAAAAAATAGAAAAATGTATAATGTATTTATGAATTTGTATCGTATTCAACAATGTTTTGCATTTATCTTGTGAATTTATTTTATTAATTTTGATTATATGTTCTTATGTTGTGATGTTGCAATTGTTATTTGCACGGCGAATCTATACATCTTGTTATTGAATGAATTTAAATGATTTTAATTTTATTTTTGGACTTTTACAATCAAATGTCCAAAAATATTGTTAATTAAAATGATTAACATATTTTGAATTAGTTATAGATCTTGTTTGATGTCCTGCTCATCGGATGGTGAGAGAATATTGAATTGTCTAAATTGGGCAATTTAGAGATCTCGTTGTTTGTGTAACTGTCTGTGTATGTTCTTATTTCATACAAATGTCTAAAATTTTGGTACTATCTTCCACCATGTTCTCTTAGTGCACATTAAAATAATGTCCTGATTATGTGGATTTTTTCAAATGTGGTGCACTAGGAGAACTGTAGGGAGATGCTGCCAAAATTGCAGTAGATGTATAAGTATAGAATGTAACAGTAATAGTTATGCAGCAATGAGTTTCTAAATAAAATAGGTTCTTACCTTATAGGGAGGGAGATATAAGGATGTAGAATTAGATGTTGTGAACTTAATTAAAATTATAACCAAACATATAAGTTTAAATGTAATTTTGTTTGAGTGATATAAAAAATAAATTAATACTGTTGAATGTACAGGGAATAATTATGAGGACCGATAGGGATTGGATGTACTCTAGACTTACTGATGGGTATTTGAATACAAAATTCTTAGAGGGTTTAGACCAATTCATGCAATTCGCAATATCTCAGCCACAGTGCATGAGTGGGACTAGTGTTTGATGTCCTTGTAACCATAAAAAATGTTAGAATCAAAATTTTCTTGAGCCAGATACTGTCAAGTTGCACATTCTGAAGAAGGGTTTTATACCGGGGTATTATGAATGGCATTTGTTTGTATGGTGAAGTCAGTGGGTTTAGATCTTCAACCATGGTAGAAGTAGGCGTTGAAGATATGGACAGTTGTCCTCCAACTACATACCATAATATGTTAATGGATGCTGCTGGGCTAGATTTTGATTGGGATCAAATGGAGGAAGCTCCAAATCTAACCCCTCATAAACTGTATTACATGTTAGAGGCAGGTAACGAAAAATTATAGCCTAGCTATGAGAAATAGTCTAAATTATATGTTGTGGCACGACTTCTAAATATCAAGTCAGAACACCATCTATTTGAAAGGTGTTATGATGAGATATTGCAATGGTACAATGAGTCATTGCCTGTAGATAACACAATGGTTGATAGTTTCTACAGCACTAAGAAGTTAATGCAAGGTTTAGGCCTTCCAGTCGAGAAAATTGATTGTTGTAAGAATAATTGCTTGCTTTATTGGGGTGAAGACAGTATCTAAATGCATGTAAGTTTTGTGATTGGCCAAGATATAAGCCAAGACATAGGGGTGCATATCCATTGAAAAAAAAATACTCCATATAAGATTATGTTTTACTTCCCTCTGACTCCGAGGATGTAGAGATTGTATGCCTCTGAGACAACTGCAAAGCATATGAGATGTCATACGAAACATGCAGAGGAAGATAGGGTAATGTGATACTGTTTAGATTCTATAGCATGGAAGCTTTTCAATTAGGTGAATCTTGATTTTGCTTCTAAAATTTGTAATATTTGTTTGGGCTTATGCACTGATGGCTTCCAACCTTTTAGACAATCCAGACAACAATATTTATCATGGCCAATTATAGCGATGCCATATAATCTGCCTTCAAGGATGTGTATGAAGAAGGAGTACATGTTTCTGTCTATAATAGTTCTCAAACCAAATAATCCAAAACAAAGGTTGGATGTCTTTTTGCAGCCTCTGATTATAGAATTGCTACAGTTGTGGGATATAGGCGTTGAAACATATGATGTGTCTATGAAGCAGAATTTTCATATATGAGCTGCTCTGATATGGACTATGAGTGACTTTCCTTCACACAATATGTTGTCTGGTTGGAGTACTCAGGGTAGACTTGTATGTCCATATCGCAAGGAACTGACAGATTCTTTCACTCTTCCTAAAGGGGGTAAGCAATCGTGGTTTGATTACCATCACAAGTTCTTACTGCTTGATCATCCTTTTAGATGGAACAAAATAGCTTTCATAAAAATCAGAGCTGTTTGAGCAACTGCTCCGCCTATACGTTCATAAATTGAATTATTACAAGAAATAACTAGTTTGAAGTTGATAAGGGTGACTGAAGTAGGAGCTAATGATATGAATGCTCAAATTGCAAAGCGAAGCAGATGTGAATGGAGGAAATGAAGTATGTTTTGGGATTTCCCATATTGGAGGACTAATATGATTGGACATAATTTGGATGTCATGCATATTGAGAAGAATGTGTTTGAAAATATATTCAACACGATAATGGACATCCCAGGGAAAACCAAAGATAATGCTAAATCCATACAGGACTTGAAACAATTTTGTCTCCATAAGAAGTTAGAGATGGATGAAGTGTCTGGAAAATATCCAAAAGTAAAATATGTGTTCCATATGTAGGCTAAACAAATCTTATGTCAATGGCTAAAAGATCTGAAATTTCCTTGTGGGTATGTATCTAATATGGGTCGATGCGTTGATATGCGAAAACTAAGATTGTTTGGGATGAAGAGCTATGACTGTCATGTTTTTATGCAATGCTTGCTTCCTATTGCATTTCGTAAAATTTTGTTAAGGGATATCAGGCAACTATTGACAGAGTTGAGTTTATTTTTCAAAGAACTTACTTCAACACTTCTTAGGGAAGAGGACATGGCAAGGCTTGAAAATACCATTTCACTCATCTTGTGTAAACTGGAACGCATTTCTCCTCCAAGTTTCTTTGACTCCATGGAGCATCTACCAATACATCTTGCTTACAAAGCTCGTATAGCAGGTCCAGTTCAGTACTGATGGATGTATCCATTTGAGAGGTAAAATATTTGCCGATTTTAATATTTACAATCACATCCATTCATTTATACTCAAATGTCGTAACCTATGATATTTACTTGTTGTAGATTTAATGGACATTTGAAACATAATGTCAAAAATAAAGTAAGAGTTGAAGGCTCCATTTGTAATACATACTTAGTTGAGGAAGTTCATCATTTTGCTCTTATTATTTTGAACCTCGTGTCTATACAAGGCATAGGAGAGTAGCTCGAAATGATGATGGTGGAATGCCTAAAGGAGCAAATACGCCTAGTATTTTATCAATATTCACTCATCTAGGGAGACCTTTTGGTTAACCTAAAATAAGATTGATGACAGACGAAGAATATAAGGCGGCTCAATCCTACATTCTTCTTAATTGCTCTGAAGTTGCAAAATACGTCGAGTAAGTTACAACTTAATTAAAATAACTCATTCATCATTCTACATAGTTTCCTTTCCATTTTACTTATTATTTTCCTTATGAATGAAGCTTATACATTGATATGTTGAAGCAAACAGTGCCAAATATATCAACAATTGATATAGACAAAAAATTAGAAATAGAATTTGCACACTGGTTTCATTCATATGTAAGTATAATGTAGTACCATTTACTTAAAAAAAAATCTTAAATTTCTATCCAATACAATCAAATTGATATGTTTATTTTTGTCATAGGCCACTGATCCTATGAATAGAATAACAAATCAATTCATTATTGATCTGTCTAAGGGTCTGTTACGATATGTTACGACCTATCCTATTTACTTCATGAATGGTTACAAGTTCCATACCGAAAAGTGAAGTTTGAGTAGGTCATCAATAAATAGTGGGGTATGTATAAAGGGTTCCAATTATAGTGAGAATGCATTTGACTATTATGGTTGATTAACATATATAATGCAATTGGAATACCTTGCACTTTCAATTAAGATGACTGTTTTGTTTAAGTGTGAATGGTTTGATCTAACGCTAAATGTGGGAATGAAAGTTCGTGAGTAATATAATCTTGTTGAAGTCAACCACAGGCAGTGATTTAATAAATACAAGCCATTTATACTGGCAATGCAAGCTTATCAAGTGTATTATATTTCCTATCTGAGTTTACGATGAGATAAAGCGGATTGGTAAGTAGTATCCAAGATTAAAGCTAGATCAGTCGTAGAGATTAAGGAGGGTAGTGAAATAAATACAACATCTGAAGAACCATTTCAAGACGATGAAGTTGATGAGCCTATACTCGAAGTTAATGATGATGAGCCTCTTGCAACTTTAAATGATCCTGAAGAGCCATTAGTTGATATGGATGACAAAGATGATAATGATACAGATGATGAATCCAAATTTGATTCAGATGTCGAGACATCTGGGGAAAACATAGATGAAGATGAGCTTAAAGAAATAGATTCTAAATAAATGTATTGTGTACTTATTTCCCAAGGATTGTGTATAGATTTTTCCTAATTATGTAAGAGAATATTATTTTTACATTTAAAATGTTACATTATATTTCAATGAAGTCATTTTTAACTTGTGTTGTAATTTTTTTTAAATATTTACATTATTATTCTACGATTACGCCATATTAATTTTCTGGTATTTTATTTGTGTGGATGTATTTTTTTTGTAACATTAAATAATAAATGAATTTATTAAACTTTACTAAATATATAGATGTCAACTCCGAGACGTGTACCGACTCCTAGAGATACTCCTAGTAGTAGTATGTCGACGTCCTAGAAATGGCATCGCTCATAGGGAGGGCCTACTACCGCTAGTGATCTTCCCACTACCTTTTCTTCTTTACTATCTTTCTCGCCTTCTATACCACCTACATTCATCCTTTCGACTATCATCACATAGATACCTTTATCTGTTCCTCCTCCTATGTCTACTACTTCATCCACCGGTCCTATACTTTCATCATCTTTCATTATTCCTTCTTCCATTTCCCCTCTATCCACTATGCCTTCTTCTGTTACCCCTCCATTCACTATCCCTTCTTTAGTTACCTCTCCATCTACTATTCCTTTTGTTATCCCTCCATCTACTATTTCTTCTGTTACCCCTCCATCTAATATTCCTTCTGTTACCCCTCTATCTACTATTCCTTCTGTTACCCCTCCATCCACTGTCCATTCACCTATTTCTCCATCTACCCATCCATCATTTTCTACACCTACTACCATTACCTCTGTAGTAGCTCCTATCACTACAGCAACTCCTACTACTGCTTCAACTTCTACCACTACCCCACCAGTCCGACTTTCAAATTCGAGGTGTAGGTAGCATATCACACTGCAGGGAGATATGTAAGTACCATATTTCTTAAGGTAATTTTTAATTTATAATATCTTACTTTTCATTTAACTAACATTTAAGTTTTTTAATTGTTGGATGTATCCACTAGATGTGATGCGGATGATTTACAAGATATTTAAGAACCAGATGAGACCTGAAGGCATGCGTTGGAAATCATTACCTCAAGAGACAAATGAGTTCTACTGGAAGGAGTTTCAGGTAATGAATAATTTATTATATAAAATTCGAAATTATATATATATATATATATATATATATATATATATATATATATATATATATATATATATATATATATATATATATATATATATATATATATATATATATATATATATAGATAGATAGATAGATAGATAGATAGATAGATAGTACTTGATATGCTAAATGGTGCATATGGGTACATACCGGTATAGTAATTAATCTTGGTATGTGCACTTGTAATTTCTATGCATATGCATCCTTATTGTTCATAATGAATTTCGGTCTTTGAAATGTGGGGTTATACTTTTATTTATCTTTTTTATTTTTTGTTTGGAGAGACTTGTAATTTGTTTTTGATAATATATATATAACTAGCTTATAATATTACTGTAAATTAAGGAAATGTCAACTATAATTACCTAATAAATTATAACAAATTGATATTGATATTTTTTATGGTAATTGATATTAATATTTAATATGGGGTTTTCATACATATATATAATTTTAGTTTCAAAAATACAGACATATATATATATATATATATATATATATATATATATATATATATATATATATATATATATATATATATATATATATATATATATATATACACATATATATATATATATATACATATATATATATATATATACATATATATATATATATATATATATACATATATATATATATATATACATATATATATATATATATACATATATATATATATATATATACATATATATATATATATATATACATATATATATATATATATATATATATACATATATATATATATATATATATACATATATATATACATATATATATATATATATATATACATATATATATATATATATACATATATATATACATATATACATATATATATACATATATATATATATATATATATATATATATATATATATATATATATATATATATATATATATATATATATATATATATATATATATATATATATATATATATATATATACACATATATATATATATATATATATATATATATATATATATATATATATATATATATATATATATATATATATAATTGTGCCTTGTGATGCTACTCTCTCTCTCTTTTTTTTTTTTTTTTTATTTTATTTGTAGAAGATACTATATTATATTACCAATAGTAAAATAAACAAGAATATGAAATTCATGCTTGATTTGAATCCATCCAAGAAACATAATAATGTACAATAAACTGTAATAATATATAATAAAATATAATATTTTGTTAGTAATATGTATTAAATAGATAAATATTATTAGTAAATTAATTTTGTATTTTATATATTAATTATTATTTATTATTTATATACTAACTTGTTTTTTGTTTTGTTTTGTTTTTTTTTTTTTCAGAAGTATTTTTACTAGAATCTCACTATATCAAATATGGTGAAGATACTCTTTTTTAAGAAGGCTGCAATTCGGTACAAGAACTTTCTCTACGATGTCACGAAAAAGGGGAAGAGAGAGACATGGATCCCTCAGGAGACATGGGATGTTTGGAAGAAACACTGGAATTCTTGGAGCATAAGTAGTTATCCTAGAAGGCATCCATGAATAGAAAGTCAGGAAAAGGTGGTCCAGCAAGTGGACCATCTACGCATATTGGAGGGTCTGTCCCTGCTGCGAAGCATGTTAGGAAATTGGTAAGATATCGATTTTTTTAAATAAGTAATTAAATCGTACATACTTTAAAAATTTATTTATTTTTAAGTTATTAATTTCATAATTTTTTTATTTACTAAATGTGGGATGATACTTTTAATTTTTAATAGAGAAATGATTTTGGTCGAGACCTCACTCCTGAGGAGATCTTCATCTGCATCCATACGAGAAAGAAAGATCGACAGACCTTTGTTGACCAGCGCTCCTAGCAGATTCATGTAAGTTTTAATTAGCAATTTTCCTATTAAAGTACATTAAAAACTTTAAATGCTAACTACTATTATATTGAAAACAGGAGGATCTTAGAAACCTTCGCGAGCAGATGTCCTACCTAGCTCCCAGATCCATTGAGCCAGCTCAAGTATATGAATTTGAGCTATATTTCAAATTTGTTAGGGGCTGGGAGAAGGGTCGAGTCTATGGGATGGGTTCGATGGCTCGCTCATTTGGAGATCCAGTAGTCAATTCTTCCTCAGCTCCACCACCGCCACCGCCGCCTACAGCTGAGCATGCGCAGCATGAGATCGATAGGCGAGTAGCTCAGATGCTGGAGGAAATGCAGCATGAGATGCAGCGGACAGTCCAAGAGCAGGTCCGCCAGCATATCGAGCTGCAGATGCAGCAGTTCTTCTCTAGGTATTTTACTGGCAATGCTGCTCCTCCACCTGTTCCACCACCGGCTTCTACTACTTTTGATCAGTACACTTCAGCTGGAGATACTTTTATTGCTGCTGCTAATGCGTATATAGTAGATCTAGAGCATGGCTAGTATCATGCTGAGGGCCACGAGGAGGATGATGCTCAGGAGCATGATTAGTTATTTTTTTAGTTTTTTTAGTTTAGTTATTTGTAACATTTATATGATGCACAATATACTACATTTTTTGTAAATAGTATTACGTTTTATGGAAGGAAAAATTTTTATATTCACATTATATATTAATTTATAATTTTCTAATTAATATATATTATATAAAATTAATTTATTACATAATAAAAAATTATTAAAAAATATTTTTGAATTTACTGGCGGATTACTGACGGAAAAGATTAATTATTTTTTAATATATTACTGACAGATTACCGACCGTTTTTATAAAATCATATTTTTTATGTTTATTTTACTGACGGTAAAATTAAAATATTATTTTTTACTAAAATTTGCTAACAGATTACCGACCATTTAGTCATAAAATATTATTTTTTATAGTTATTTTACTGATGGATTACTGACCGTCTTATTAAAATATTAATTTTGCCTAAAAATTACTGATGGATTACCGAACGTTTTGTTATAAAATATTATTTTTTAGTTCATTTACTGACGGATTACTGATTATAATGTTAAAATATTATTTTTGACTAAAAATTACTGACGGATTATTGAGCGAAAATAATATTCAATTATATTTTAATGATAATTACTGACAAATTACTGATGGATTGTAGTTTTTAGCGATGGATCAGTGACGGAACAGTAATATTTGCGATCTTTTTTCGAACAAAATTACCGACCATTTTCTATAAAATACTAACTGAATTTTGTCGGTAAATTTACCAACGGAATATTTTTTCTATCGCTAATTATTTACTGATTATCATTTTAATGATAGATTGTTTCCATCCTTAATCCGTCAGTAAATTCATTTACTGATAGATTTTTAATTATTATTGAAAGATTTTTCCATCAAAAAATTACTGGATTTTTGTAGTGTAGTAAGTTAATTACTCTTTCTCTATTACCTCAATTAGATCATTCGTTTTTTAATTTATCATTTTTTACTGTAGTTAATTGCAACCTATTTTTAATTGTAAAGTTTCTTTTTCAAATCCCTAACACAATAATTCAGTTATATTAATTGAATTCTTTTTTTTTTTTTTATCCATAATTGATATGAAACCCTAATTTATCTATTCTTATTTTTTTTAATTATTGCTAATTGTATTTGTTTGTCTGCATGTGAATAGGTACAAACAAATCAATCCACAACTGAACATTGGTAAGATTTTCTATTCTTTTTACATAATGTGTTCGTGCATCTTTATCTTCCAGTAAGTTGGAAGGAAAAATCACTATTTATATATAAAAAGCTCGTTTATATGAACTAGTACATGTTAAGATTTTCTATTCTTTTCATGTATTATTTTTTATCTTTTTTATAACAAGTTAATTGCAACTTTCCCTTACTATAATATGTGAAATTTAGTGTTACTAATTAATGAAATTCTTTATGTTACATCTAGAAAATGGGTAGGGGAGGGGGACTAGGAAAAGGAAAAAGAAAGCAAAACAACAATGAAAAGGAGAATAATATTGGACGAAAAGCTTCATATGATACAACTTGAATCAACTGATCTCATATCTTCTACAAATATTGCAAGTGGATCAAATACTACTCAACACTCTTTCCTACAATTTACGAGCGATTCTAATTTTATCGGTTAGTATTATGTATCAAAAGTTTACATTCTTGCTGTAAATTTCTTCCCTAGTTATTATTATTTTTTCAATTGCTATTATGTATATATTTTTTTGATAAGCTGATTATTTTATTAATAAAAAGGGGAAAAACCAATCTTAATATTATAAGCAGATCGACGATGCAATAGTTAGTAAGAGGTTATATTATGGTACTAGTCTTACATAGTTGTATATTATTATTATTATTATTATTATTTCAAATTGCTATTATATTATTGGTACTCTTTGGTTTTATTGATTGTAATAGGGAGGATAGAAAATCCAAGGGACAAAACAATTCGATGCCACTATGGGGTTGTTTAAAATTTTTAAATGGCAGATCATATGTTAATGATAAAATAAAAGTGAAGGACTTTGACATTCGCTTTATGGCATATTTTGATATTTTGAACCTTTTTTGAAGGAGCGTGAATTTGACAAATTGAAAGGCGATCATGTTTATTACCTAAATCCATTTATTAATTGTGAGGCCTTACCCAAACGCCCATCCCTCGCTCGAGAGAAATTGTGCCCTAAAAAAGGTTGAGCGATTTTTAAAAAAGTCATGGAATAAGTTTCGGTAATCACGATTGAAATGGCTATTGTTTAGAAAATTGATTTGTGATTTAAAAAATAATTTCAGGAGTTGTCATTCTAATTTATTTTTAAATGAAAAATTAAGGAAAAACCCAATTTGTGACTCCAATTTATTAATTTTGCAATTAATTTAATCAAGGATAAAAATCACTAATCATCGAACCAAGTTGAACTCAGGGACTAGATTTTTGGTTAAATAATCTAAATTTGACTCTTAGATTTAATTTGACTTAAAAATTAATTTCATGAGTTGTGATTATAAGATAATAATTAAAATACATGAACATGGCATAATTATGAAATACATGAGGAAATTCAAGAAACAAACATCCACAAGCCAAGGAGAGTGTTCTCTCTAGTCCTTATGGATTCTAAGGGGATCACAAAATCGCTCCTTGACTCCAAAATAATTAAATCACCTGAATGTACTAATTAATTGGTAAATAAAAGGGGAAAGGTGATTGATTGGAATTTTGATTTGCTATTTAGATTTAAATTCCAAATGCGCTTACGTACCTCATTAAATGGAAATTAAAACCCACATAGTTTGTTCCATGATTAAGTGGATAGGGTTAAAAATTGATTGATTTGATTTCAATTTGTGGATGAGACAAAAAGGCTAATACTTTTACTTTTGACAGGTGGAGAGTTTTCCCATACCGAAATTCCATTTTATTGAGACTGGGTGATTGAAGGATTAATTAATTAATTAAAATAATTAATTAACTAATTAATATGATGAAATAGATAGATGAATTAATTAATTAAAATGATTAATTAGTTAATTTGGATGAATGGTTGATTAAAAAAGGATTAATTTGATTTTAAAAAAAGGTGATTAGTTAATTAATTAAAAAGATTAATTAATTAATTAATTGAGTAATTAATTTTGATTTAAAAAAAAAGAGTTTTAGTTAATTAAAAAGATTAATTAACTTGGTTAGGGTGAGATAATTAATTAATTAAAAAGATTAATTAATTAATTAGAGAGCGGTTGGAGGGAGAAGAAGAGAGGAATTAGAGCATAGCTATCAATTCTAATTCAAGGGATACGGAGAAATGAGAAATGGAGGGCCTATTTATAAGCAAATGGAGTGAGAGACATTTTAGGTAATGAAAAAGTGAAAATATAATGAGAGATAAAGCTGGAAAGGGCTAGCAATTGGGCTAAAAAGAGGGAAAAAGGGTGGGTCATTTTTTGCATAGAAAATGGGCTAACCGCGATAGAGAGGTATAGCCAAACTTCTATGGTGTAGGCCTGGCTCACATTGAGAGATTTTACAGTAAGTTTTTAAAGGTTTTGGGTTAGTTTTTGAGAGTTTTAGAGTTCAAAAAAATTATCAGTAGCATCAATAGGCTTGAAATTAATTTTAGAACATTTGAGCAGTCAATTTGAGGGAAAATCCAATCAATTTTGAGAAGATTGCTATCTGATATAGAAGGTCTGATCAGGACTAGAGAAGTATCAATGTCTAAAAATTAAGTATCCTTGTACTAATATGACTGAAAGCCCATTTTTTGCTCCAAGGGCAATGCTGCCTGCTAACTAGCTAACAAGACCGCTGTACTGGCTTTGCGCACTAATCTTAACAGGTGCTATGCTATAGCTAGATGATGAGGGTGCAAAATTGAGAATTCACAATAACATGCATAATCCTTATATATGATCTTGATGCTTTGGTAAGAGTAAAAGAAGATTGAGATGTGAGACAAATGCTTATTGCTTATGCAGGGTTTAGTTTTAGACCAGTAGATTTATATACTTTAAAGAAGGGTTATAAAATTGTGCCATTCCATAAATAATGATTCAAATGTAATGGTTGATGGAATCGAAGAATAGCATGAATCAAGACTTGAAATCAATGCATCAGGTTACTTCTTTATCTTTTTCTTGTTTTATGCAATTTATTGAGTTGCTCCCATTATAGTTGACTTTGTTTTATGAAATTTATTGAGTTGCTCCCATTATAGTTGACTAACTAATTTTTCCCATTTATTTCTTTTATTATTAGCTTTAAATACTAAGAAGAGAAAAACAAGAGGACCGACACGTTGCATGAGACTTATTGGATTGGAGCTTGGACAAAAATTACAAGTAGAATTCGATGAGCATAATGAACCTATAGGTGATAACTGCATAGATTTTATTTGGTTTTTAGACAAGCTATTAGGAGTATATCATGTTGCCCTTTACAAGTAAAGGATGGAAGGAAATCAATAAAAAAGCCCGTGATCGTATGTGGCACATTACAATCATAAGTCATACTTATTAAATTGTCATTGTAATGTTCTTTATTTCATAATTTCTTTTGGAAGTAGATTTATCTTAACTCTTAATTTTTTTTTCTTTTCATATTTGACACTTTTTGTAGGAAAAGTTCACTTTTGAAGTTCCTAATGGAAGGAAAGAAGCTATATTTGGTCATATGAGTTCTTTGTATAGAGATTATAAGCATAAAATGAAGAAAAAGTATTTTGACTCAAAAACAACTTATCAAAATCAGCTAAAAAGTAAACCAAAGAATGTTACTGCTAGTGATTGGAAGTATTTGGTTAATCATTGGAGTGGGCTAAAATTTCTTTTTAGTACCATTCAATTAATTAGTGTTATTTATTTTTGTCATTTGTGCTTGAAGCATACAATTATTTTTAATTAAATTAACTAAATTGAAATTTGTTTTTTTTTTAATCGTCTTTGTTAGGAGAGAAGCATGAAGAATAAACAAAATAAATTGAAATGATCAATGCCCCTATACACAGGAACCAAAAGTTATGCACCATTAAGACACCAAATGGTAAGAATAATATCTACATACTACTATTGGGTTGATTTGTTGAAATGCAACTAAAAAAACTAATCTTATATAAGATATCGTTGTTGAATTTTATTCTTTGGTTTAGGTTTTGTTGTATTAGTCATGTTGCTTCTAATGTGGCCTGTTCAATTTGCTCCACTATGGTTTGTTGTTGCTACTTTGGCTTTGTCTTGGCATAGTTTACTGCAACAAATTGGCTTTATGAACTTCAGTTTAGTTTTGTGCTCTGCAATATTGATGAGAATCCATATGCCTTGAAAGAATCCTACAAATACATACAAGTTAAATATTTCTAGAAAGTTCTTCAAGATTGTCATTTCTATCAAGATAGCTTACAAAGGCATACTATACAACCATTATGCATGATTGATGGATCATTTAAGAAGAAAATGAGGTTGTATGAAATTTCCTATAAACCAATCAAGGATATTTGGATTATGAGCTTTACATATGGATCCAATTGTATTTAAGGAAACTTCAAAGGGTTAATCAATCTATTCAAGCCCGATGTCAAGATGAAGAGGCTAAAGTACATTCCTATTTGCTTAGGCCTAATCTATTCAAGTGTCTACAAGGCTGCCATTATTCATTCAAATTGGACCCTTCATATTTGGGCTTTTCAAATTCAATTTATCATATTTTATTTAGTGTTTGGGTTACCTATGTTATGTATACAACCTAAAAGTTGTTTAAACTACTTTATTTTCATGTTTTAATTAGTTTTGGACCTATTTTATGTTAGGTCAAAGGCCCATCCAAATTTTATAGTGTAATTAATTAGATTTCAGTTTCTATTTAGGAAATAGCTTCTTTTGTATAGGAAAGATTTCTGACTTGTTTTAGAATTTAGTTCTAACTTATTATTTAAGAATTAGTTTCCAATTAGGAATCTTTAAATCCTTGTATAGGAAGATTTCCTAGTCCTTAGCTATTTCTAATTTAAGGGTTGAGCGTCTATATAAACTCAACCATTCATGTAAAATTCAATTAAGTTTTTGATCAATAAAATTTAGTTTTCTTAAAAGTGTTATCTCTTATTTTTTATTGTCACTTAAATCAAGTTCATACAATCAAAACTAATTATATTGTGCGTATTTATTCCAAGGTTCTCTTTCATAAGTTGGTATTATGTCGAGGAGATCATCATCCAAAGGTGATCATATTCCAAGGTGCTCTATCATGAGTTGAATTTGGATCGCAGACTTGGGAAAACTTGATTTAATTTTCTAAGGAGTTGCTTATGAGCATAAAGATATTGGGTCTCAAGTTTAATGTACTTAGGGTTCATATCGGTTTGGTATCAGAGCTTAGGCTTTAAATCAAGTTATATCTTTCCATTTCATTTGTGTTTTCCATTTTCATTTGTTTTTCTTGTTTCCATCTATTTTCATTTTCATTAAATTCCTTTGTTTTCACTTTGTTAATTCTATTTGCTGTTGTTTTAGGTTTAAAAAAAATAAAAAAAAGTTCCTAAATCATCTTCTTTAATTTGTCTTGGTTTTCTGTCTTTTCGTATTTCTATTTTGTTCCTTTCAATCTTTGTGTTTCATCAAAATGCAAGTGTTGGGAGGTCAAATTCATTCATACTTACTTTAGGAACAATTCGAATTCAAGAAGAAGGAAGTGGAGGATTCGTCCATCAGAAGCTTGAAGACTTCAATTCGATTTGGCTTCTTGTTTTTGATCTTTAACTTGTTTGTTAATTTTATTATTTTTTCTTTCAATTCATTACTATATATAAAAAAAAAGATCAAAAAAAGAAGGAAAATTCATCCAAAAGGAAAAGGAGAAGCAAAAAGTGTTGAAATATGACTTTTGGAGTATTTATAGAAGTTATTTAGTTTCTAGAGTGAAGAGGACAAGAAAAGAGGTTAATTTTCAATATTGTACAAGGATAATCAAAGATTTCAGCATTCTACAAGGAGTTTGACCAAGTCTAAACATCCTTCCAAAACAAGCTAGGATTGGTTTACTACTACTTTCCAAATTTTGATTTGACTTTTCTAATCCTATTTTCATTTTGATTTTTTGCTAATTATCTCCTTATTCATTTTTATTTCCTTTTTATTTTATTAATTGAGTCCTTATTCGTGTCCAATTAGGTTTCCTAACCAAATCAGGATTCTGATTTTCATTTCCTAGTCATATTAGGATTTCAAATTTCATTTTCCAATTTCAATTAGGATTCCTAAGTTTTCTTTTCTAAGTCAATTTCTATTCTTATTTCCTAGTCCAATTAGGATTCTTGTTTTCCTAGTGTCATTAGGATTTTTAGTTTCTTATTTCATTGAGTCTTTAAACCTTGGATTTTATTATTTACATTGTAATTTAGTAAAAATTGTATTAATTTGATCTTTGCAACTAATCTTGGCAAGAGATTTAAGTGGAAAAAGGCTAAGTGTGAGTACATCTAAAGAAAAACCATTAATTGAGTGTAAAACAAACATGACTGAACTTGAGTGATAACATTGCTTGAGTGAAACACATGAGGGAGTGAAGTGAGGAAATATTTCTTTGCTTTATTGACTTTGTTTTACAGCTTAAAAGATGAGTGGGACTCAAGGTAATCCATGAGGTAAAATAGATCAGCTTCAAGTTATAACTAAAATGTTGCAAGCCATGAATAATTGATGGGATACTGTCACATCCCATTTTTAGAGACATGACGATCCTAGAACATGGGGAGACATAAGGTCACCCACGCCCGTAGAACCCACTTATACTTATACAAATACTGCTTAGGATCGTACCAAAACCTCTCACATTAATTTAAAAAAAAACTTTTATAAAGGAAAAACCTTAAGTTGCGGAAGCTATATATATATATATATATATATATATATATATATATATATATATATATATACACACACACTTTAATACAATCCATAGGTAATAATAATAAGACTCCAAATAAAGTCACCAACATAATATTCCAAAATAAAGTTCCCATAATAACTCCCAGAGTGTCTAGAGACTCATCACATCATAGTATGGAAATAAACTTGGATAAGGAAATCTCTTAAATGGAGTAGTTTGCTTGAGCTATCACTTTGCCTCCTCATAATGCTCACCTAGAACCATACAAGGAAAAGGGGTGAGATAGATGATCTCAATGAGTAAACCATAAGGCTTATACAATAACACATATCCCTTAGAAAGCGTTTATAGCTCATAACTTATAGTTCATGATTCATAGTTTGTAATTTTAGAAAGGTTCACAGAAATCACACTTATAACATATAACACATAGAGTGAAGGTTGTTCCCATAATCATCCAAACACGTAGAGTGAAGGCTACTACCATAATCATCCAAACACATAGCACATAGAGTGAAGGCTATTGCCATAATCACTTGAACACATAACACATAAAGTGAAGGTTATTACCATAATCACTCGAACACATAGCCGATGATTACTCGCATCGATACGAGGATCACATAGCTGATGATTACTCGTATCGGTACTAGGAGCATAGAGCTTATGATTACTCGCATCGGTACAAGGATTTCTGCACAAAAAGGGTTAAAGCTACCGCAACAAGAGCTAATGGTAATCACATATAATAATAACATTTAAGCCAACAATAACATATATCCTAATAGCAATAGTAGTTTAACATTTTGAACAAAAGATACAAGAATAGTGTAGTTCCAGAAAGAATATAAGTTAGGGCAATAATCACAAAGGAATTATTTTTGGATAAACAAAAATGGTTTGGACCAATTTTTCTTCGGCAACCCAAGCTTACCAAATAAATCATAGAATTTCATTTTAGAATGGAAAGGACTTAGGTTTCAAGAATGTCAAAGGCTCACATAACATGATATCACATATTTGTAACAAAACATATTGTTACTCACGCTTGTAGCATGAATACAGTGCTTACTCACATTGTGGTTCTTTCGCTTCTAATTCACGTAGCTCTTGGACTTCTAAGACTTTTCAAGCTCTATCATAATATTTAATTCAATACTTAGTCTTTATTTAATCATGATGCTATCCTATCCCATAACTACCCCATGCACATATAACATTCATATACACTTAGAGTTGCACATATAAGTACATTCATCATTTGCACATAACAGGTTGACTTTAAAAGTCTTGCATACTTAGCGTTAATAGGCCAATATGAAAACACATTATAACTCATGTTAATACCTTTCTAAGGTCAACACAATATCATTATCTTAATATCAATTCACTTTAACAATCATTTTAGTACACTTAACACTTTCATACATGTCAACTTATCAATAGCCTTTCAAGTGTCATGCTTAACTCTTATGACCCATTCATTCAATCAATCTCTTCATCAATTCAAGACCATTAATTTATCAAGTCATCATAACACCTATTTCCATATTTCCCAATCACATTCACATTCTAATCATAACATAAGGTTTTGATACCTTAAGTATACATTAAGTATACCAAAGTGCCTCTAGGCTTGTCTAGTGTCTTCCCTACAAACAACATACAATTTAATCATTTATCATACATACATACAAGTCAATAATCATCAAAATACATCACATAAAAATTATAGACATTGGGATAAAAATATCAATGTAGGCTAAATGCCCTAGTCAAAGAAAAACTTAAATTTTCTTATTCTTCGCACTTTCTGTCTATTATAGTAATATATAAAAACATACTTTGAACCAAGATTTTTCATGTAATCAAAACAAAAATCATTTTAGAACATTAATCTATATGAATCAGCAGCAATAGGTATATCTCATACATGAAAATTCAAATTTTTGGTTTTAGGATGCAAAACCATGAGTTTTTCTTATTTTCGGTATTTTTTGATTATTACAGTAATATGTAAATAGGTGGTTTAAACTATTATTTTTTATTCAATCATAGCAAATATCAGTTTAGAATATCCACAAGTATGAATAAGCAGCCATTGATCATAATTATGCATAAAAATTCCAAGTTTCAAGGTTTAGGATGAATCTTCAGTTTTTTGCTCTTTCCGTTCATTACAGCGATATGTAAATACATAATTTAAATCATTATTTTTCATCCGAACAAAACAGATATCAGATTAGAATTTACCCATACACAAATTGGCAACCATATGTACGTGAAATCATAGAATTTTCTAACTTCTAAGTTCTAGCACAAAAACCTTAAGTTCCTTGTTTTCTGAAACTTTTTGATTATTACAGTAATATGCAAAAATATGATTTAATCCAATATTTTTCATCTAAACACATAAAAAATCAGTTTATAAAAGTAGCATGTAAAAATTTCCTCCCTTTGGTAATGTTTATGCATGAAAATTTCAATTTTAAGTTGTAGGATTCACCTTTGGAAAAATCGCACAGAGAGGTTGGTGATTTTGATAAAGAAATTAATTTCTCTTTCAAGAATTCACCCAAAATAAATTAAATATGTAAAAATCAGTAAATAACCAGTTTAAAATAATTTTCTCATAATTTATTTCATAGAAATCAGGTAGGAAATTGAAAAGAAAAAAAAACTTATGAATACGGATGAGAAATCGCAAAATTGAAAGGTGTTTTCTTAATTTCTGTAGAGAGATATATTTTGGGAGAATTTTTCCATCAAAATACAGAAAAATAGAGTGGTGGCTGCTGGAAATATGGTGCTGGCTGAATTTTACATTAAATACTAGGGTTTGGAGTGTAATTTCCAAGTTTACGCTTAATGAATTAGGTTAGGAGTGTTTGTGTGTAGTGGGCTTTTGGGTATTTTGGATTTTTAATTAATTTTGGGGCTGATTATAGGCAATTAAAATAAACGTATTTTTCTTATTATTTTCATTAAAATTTCTCCCAAAACATTTATTTAAAAATAGTCATAAAATTATTTTATGCTTAAAAATCACCTTTTTGCATGAAAATTCATTTTATATAAAATGAATTATTTTATAGTTGTGCACTTCATATAAATCATCTATTTCACCATAATAATTCATATTAGGCACATTAAAACTAATTTAACATGCCACATACTCATAAATCACTTCACACATGAATTTTCATAAAATCACATATTGTCACAATAACTCTAAATTCAAGCAATTTATCACAAAAACTTCTAGGGTAAATGTGGGTTGTTACATTCTCCCCTCTTAAAAGAAATTCATCCTCAAATTTCCAAATCTAATGGCATAACACACTCCGCTTAACTTCTCCGCCACGCTTCTACTTGCCACTCAAACACAGTATCTAACTACAATTAACATATCGAATATAGTAAGGCACATACTCACAATCTATCAAAAATCACACTGATAAACTTTCAGCTTAAGCTATACCTATGTTAATCTCTTGTTTAATCAAATCTTAACTAATCCTTAATAACTTTGTATCCCTTAACCTTGAACAAGAGTAATAAAACCTTTAATTTCACCTTTAATCTAATATAATCCCAAGTATTTCTTTTCCTTATATCTCTATTAATATTAACATCTATACTAATACCTTAATCACAACTTCCATTCATTATTTATCACATTAGTCATATAAGAATCTAACAGATAATTCCAAATTAATAACTCCAATTGATATTAGATAATTCTCTTTTCATAATGATTATTACTTAATCTATTATAACCTCCACCTTGCTAACATTATGATTTCTGCACTCCTATTATTTATCAATTAAAACACATTTAAACTTAACAAACATTCCTATATATATCATATCCCAAATGAACTTGCATTCCATTAATTTACAATCCCAAATAAACTTTTCATAACTATTTTAGACTTACTCTCTTTCTGTATGATATATACATAATTATCATGATTTAATTACCTAAAGCCTCATAATTTTTATACCTTTAGCTTGTAATATCATCTCACTTTAGGTTTTTCACTTACATCTTGCTATACTTCACATTCCTAATCATTTAACTTATCCATATTAAAATAATAAACCTTATAATACCATTGCTATTCAATGAAATTTCTATGTGACTCTTATATCTTTTTAAATCTATGCCATTCTAGGCTATCTTAATAAAAATTCTTTCCATACTAAAGATCACCACTAAATTTTCCAGTAACCTCAATTGAACATTATTGTATCTAATGCCTTAAAACATTTTTTATCTAGAGGACTCAAATCCCTTTCAAGTATACTCAAAACTATTAAATTTTCAAAACTACATAGTATCATACTTATCCTTTTATTATCATTACAAGTCTGAGAATACTTACCCTTTTATGTCTCTCCCTCCTAAAAGAAATAAATCCTTGAATTTAAATACTTACTTATACGTTCTTGAAAACTGTCCTCAACTTACTCATCCATTCCATATTTACGTTAGTGGACCTTAATCATTGGTATCTCCTTGATATTCTAATTCTCCTTATCCTTAGTTCAAAATTCTACTTGCTTTTCTCTACAGTCAATACAAGTTCCACACTCATATAGCCAATCCATTCCTAAGATCACATGAAATTCTAGGACACCAAGTTCTAATAACTCCATAGGAAGTTTCCATCCATCAATTTCTACCTCATAATCCTTAAACAATACCTTAATTCTGTCATTGCTCCTAAAAGAGTCAACACTACTAAGGGTTCATTAATTAATTTCTTGTATCTACTGAGACTCTTAGCAAACACAAATGAATGCATAGCACTAGAATCAATCAAGCACTAAAAATTTGAATGGGAATGATACCTTTTTCTTTCATATTACACTAGATTAATGTTCGTCCTTTGACTATACTTAATATTTACATAAGTGATAGAGAAATCCCTCACTTTTTTATTGTTCTAGTCCATATGGTAGCATCTAAGCCATAAATTCCTTAATATACTTCAATTACTTCACACTGTATTCTTATGTATATATAAAGTAACCCATTTGTTTCATTCTCCCACTGGCCATTACTAACTATCATTTCTCTTCTTATAGCATCAATCTTAATTATCATTTAACGACTCCATATAATTCATATATCAAACCATTATAACATGCAAGCATTTCATACCTCATAACATTATACCTACCAATCATTAATCTCAGTTGGATCCAAAACTTAGTCAACTTCTCTTTCTAATCCACTACCAAATTATTATACTTAGAATGCATTTAGAAAGAGCACCCATCATATAATATCACATCACGGAACACATATCACATAGCATGTATCACATATCATAGCATGTACGATGTATCATAATCATGTACCATATAACTTATAACATCATGAATTTCCCTATCATATATAAGTCAGTCAAGTCATAGGCAATATAAGAAATCAATGCATACTAAATCGCCAAGCAATCAATTTAACATCATTTGTATCGTAGGAGTCTTCTTTTTCTTAAGGTGGATCGTAGGTACGGCCTCTCGAACATCTCTCGCCATGTCCTCTTGTATGCCACACGCAGTGTTCTAGGTCACCGTCCTCGAGTAGGGGTAATCTTCTTGGTCCTCTAGTAAAAGAATCGTAAGGCACAAAAATAACCAATAATAAAGAGTACTATAGCTTATTAGGATTTTGCGGAACTAAACTAACAATAGACTGCAAGTGACATGACAGAAAAATTTTTATGCTCTAAGATTATACTTAATCAAACCAATAAGCAGACAAGTTTAAACTAGACTTTAAAAACTACAGCTCTGATACCAACTTTGTCACATCTTATTTTCAGTGATATGACAGTCTTAGAACATGGGGAGACATAAGTTTACCCATGCTTGTAGAACCCACTTATACTTATACAAATACTACCTAGAGTTGTACTAAAACCTCTTACATTAACTTAAAAAAACTTTTATAAAGGAAAAACCTTAAGTTGCGGAAGCTATATATATATATATATATATATAGTCATAGGAAATAATAATAAGACTCCAAATAAAGTCACCAACATAATATTCCAAAATAAAGTTCCCATAATAACTCTCGGAGCATTTAGAGATTCATCACATCATAGTATGAAAATAAACTTGGACAAGGAAATCTCCTAAGCAGTGTAGCTTGCTTAAGCTATCACCTTGCCTCCTCATAATGCTTACTTAGAATCTCACAAGGAAAAGGGGTGAAATAGATGATCTCAATGAGTAAACAGTAAGGCTTATACGATAACACATATCTCTTAGAAAGTGCTCATAGCTCATAACTTATAGTTCATGATTCATAGTTTGTAATTTTAGAAAGGTTCGCAGAAATCACACTTATACCACATAATATATAGAGTGAAGGCTGTTCCCATAATCACCTGAACACATAGAGTGAAGGCTACTGCCATAATCACCCGAACACATAGAGTGAAGGCTATTACCATAATCACTCAAATACATTACACATAGAGTGAAGGCTATTGCCATAATCACTCGAACACATAACACATAGAGTGAAGGTTATTGCTATAATCACTCGAACACATACCTGATGATTACTCGCATCGATACGAGGATCACATAGCTAATGATTACTCGTATTAGTACTAGGAGCACATAGCCGATGATTACTCGCATCAGTACGAGGATTTCTACACAAAAGGGATTAAAGGTACTGCAACAAGAGCTAATGGTAATCATATATAACAATAACATTTAAGCCAATAATAACATGTATCCTAATAGTAATAGTAGTTTAACATTTTGAGCAAAAGATACAAAAATAGTGTAGTTCAAGAAAGAATATAAGTTAGGGTAATAAACACAAAGGATTATTTTTGGATAAACAAAAATGGTTTGGACCAATTGTTCTTTAGCAACCCAAGCTTAATAAGGAAATCATAGAATTTCATTTTAGAATGGAAAGGACTTGGGTTTTAAGAATGTCAAAGGCTCATATAACATGATATCACATATTTGTAATAAATCATATTGTTACTCACACTTGTAGCATGAATACAGTGTTTACTCATCTTGTGGTTCCTTTGCTCCTAATTCATATAGCCCTTGGACTTCTAAGACTCTTCAAGCTCTATCATAATATTTAATTCAATACTTAGTATTTATTTAATCATAATGCTATCCTATCCCATAACTACCCCATGCACATATAACATTCACATACACTTAGAGTTGCACATATAAGTGCATTCATCATTTGCACATAACAGGCTAACTTTAAAAGTCTTGCACACTTAGCCTTAATAGACCCATATAAAAACACATTATAACTCATGTTAATACCTTTCTAAGGTCAACACAATATCATTATCTTAATATCAATTCACTTTAACAATCATCTTAGTACACTTAACACTTTCATCCATATCAACTTATCAATAGCCTTTCAAGTGTCATGCTAAACTCTTATGACCCATTCATGGGACTCTTTTTTCAGTAATAAAAGTTTGAACTTTTTAATTTGCTTTAATTTTTTTTATTCATCTTTAAATGGGACATCTTAAAAAAAAAAGGAATAAAAAATGAAAAATACAAAAAAAAAAAAGAAAAAGCCAAAAGGATCAACTAATTATGGCACAGAGGAAAAAATAAAAAAAAAAATCTCGTACATTGCATCTAATGATAGTAGTGAAAATGATCATGAGCTATTATGCATAAAAACAAGGACATGATAGGAATACTCCAAGCATCACAGTTTACAAGATCCTGACCTACAAGAAGCCTATCGAGAAAAAGCTACGGAGAATAAAGACAAAATAAGAAGATCCTATCCAACATAGGCACTATCTTCACAAACGTGGACGAAAGTGAATTCTCCCATCCTGGCAATCTGGATCAACTGAAAAGATACATTATCCAAAGATGACATCTACATTTCATTTTTGTTTCTCATGTGTATATAATCAGAATTACGTGGACTTGATTCTCCTTAAATGAAATAATTGATAGAAAAGTGATGTAAGAGATATATAGGCAGCCCGACTCAGGTGCAGTCTAAATCATAATACAAAGTATTTTGTTGCATTGCATTCTCATTCTCTTTGTGCCTAGTACATCATTCACTTAATTCTTTTGCCTAAACAAAAAAAAAAAAGAAAAAGAAGAATGCTCACTAAGTTGAAAACCTAAAAAGGCGGCTTAGGCAGAAATTAGAGCAAAAATAAAATATGTCTCATTTAATGAGGATCAAATTTTGCAAAATGCAAGCCCATCATCATGACAAAAGGATGGCCCTTTCAATGTCGTCTATAGCTTATCCTGTTTCGTATAGTCATGTCAACCTGTAATTATTTCAAAAAAAAGATCATGTTTAAAGTCATGGTCTAGCCAGTCCTCCTCTACCTCTTGAGATGCAAATCTCTTGTGTCCTCATCAGAGTCAAAGTCTATCACAATCTCCTTCTTTGAATCACTACTACAACCTGTGGTGTCGTACTTCCAGTAGATCCCTGAGTCTCCTTTAAAGAACGAGTCACCACCTTTGTGTATGTTGTAGTCCTTTCACCACTAATGGTTTCTTATACAGTCTCTTTTTTCTCAGCTGTGCCATCCTCTGTTCCCCTCAGTAGGTAGCCTGGTACTCTGTCTTAATTACTTGGCATACCTCTTTGTGGTCCCAAGTGAAATCCCAAAATAAACAGCCTTATAACTCCTCATCTAGCCACCACCTGATAGTTCTAGCAATGGGAGTTGTAATTTGCACAGACTCTAAGAAGAGGAAAAAAAAAAACTGGGGGCATACCCTGAGTCTGCCTCATCTGCCTCAAGACCTTTATTCCCTAGTGGAAAGTTATTAAAACCAAACCAAAAAAACAAACTACTCAACACTCATGGCCCCCGGTCGTGAGAGATCAAATCTTTTACAATTGATAATGCTAAAAATGTGTCCTTTGGGGGCAAGTTGCAAGTAACCATCCTATCCGATCTACGACCGAGTATCAATAAAACATGTGTAGACTGAAAAGTAGGGTCCACCGCCTGAAAATGATCCATCAGCCACACTTCCAAGATAACCTAAAACCTAAAATAGACACACACAAAGCACCTCAATAGAAAGGGTAAGACAAAGTTTTCTCACTTGGTGAATAACTAGCAAGACAGTTCATCTCTCAAAATCCCAAACAAAGCAGTCAAGGCTCATCGATGCCTTTGTTCCATTTGCCATTTTGGCATCACCCTAATCAACAGACATGTATCTAACTCTTAAATAGAAAACCACGGCCTTCATATTGAGCCTTTGCACCCCTCATATCTCCTTGGTTATCGAAATCATGGAATTTCCAATCACAGTGGTCAAATTCACTTGACCATCACCAACCATCATCTGGCTTGCAATATCCTAAGGCAAGTCAAAAACTCTTGAAAAATTAAAAAAAAAAATGCTGGACTTTGAACTCTGGCACCACTAGAATTGCGTTTGAGTCGTAGTCGAGCCATATTCCTTATCTCCCTAGAATAGGCATAGCTCCTCCTCAATGGCACCAAAGCAGAAACCATGAGCCACTAGATTCCAAAATCTAAAGTAATCCCTCAAACTCCTTGTATTACCACTATGACAACCATCTCATACCAACCCAAGTTGAGTTTCTCAACCTTGTTGAGTTTCTTACTCCATAAATGCATGTCTCTATAGGATACAAAGGTCACATAAAAAAATTGCATTCACAAAGTAACTATATGAATCCGTCCTCATGCATCCATGCAACCATTCATTATAGGCATCACCACAAATCGTGCATGGCATAAAAGTCAAATAAAAGGTCTATGAATTTTGAAACATGCAGCATCATTTGTGCACCAATACCTATGCAATCATCTGCAATCATACATCATTATGCATAAGCTGAGCCAATAGCCTCACCGACATCTCCTAAAGCTGACCAGTACTTCCTCAACACTGATCAACACCTCCTAAAGTTGACAATGTGTGTTTGAGGTAAAATGATACCTTTTCAGATCTAATAAACAAAGTGTGACTTTTAGAACCCTTTTATTCCCAGTAAAGTTCCTTTGAGCCTTCCGAAAAGGCCCAGCCCCTCACATTTAGAAGCCCAAGTTTCTTTGACACAACCAAAATCTTGTCAGAATCTCTTGAGTCGACTTGCCATAGGCCGAGGCTCTTCCCTTTGTCAAAACATTTTCAAAATTTATTTAGTTGACTCGCTATAGGATGAGGCTCTCCTCCTACCAAGATCTTTTTAGAATCTTTTGAGCCAACTCGCCATAGGCCGAGGCTCTCCCTTTACCAAAATCTTATCAGAATATTTCGAGTTGACTTATCATAAGCCGAGGCTCTTTCTCAGAATCTTATGAGCTGACTCACCATAAGTTAAGGCTCTCCTTTCACTAAACTATCAACTCCACTCATAAATGTCTAGAAACGATCACCTAGACATCTTTGTGGTTCTTTTTCCATCTCTTTCATCCAAATCCATCAGATCCACCCATAAATGTCTAGAAACAATTACCTAGACATCTATGTGGTTCCTTTTTCCATCTCTTTTATCCAAATCTATCAATTTCACCCATAAATGTCTAGAAATGATCACCTAGACATATATATGGTTCCACTTTCCATGTTTTTTATCCAAATCATGTTTACCTCTAACATTAAGGTTGGACAGATAGCCTTGATTGAAATTCACCAAACCTTCTTTGTCCTTCAATATTAAGGCTGGATAGATAGCCTTGATTGAAATTCACCAAACCTTCTTTGTCCTCCAACATTAAGGCCAGACAGATAACCTTGATTAAAATTCACGAAATCTTCTTTGTCCTCCAATATTAAGGCCAGACAGATAGCCTTGATTGAAATTCACTAAACCTTCTTTATCTCTAACATTAAGGTTAAACAGATAGCTTTGATTGAAATTCAACAAACCTTCTTTACCTTCAACATTAAGGCTAGACAGATAGCCTTGATTGAGATTTGCCTCAAATATTCTTCATCTCCAACATTAAGGTTGAATAGATAGTCTTGATAGAAATTCACCAAACCATCTTTATCTCCAACATTAAGGCCAGATAGATAGCTTTGATTGAAATTCACCAAACCTTCTTTATCCTAACATTAGGGCTAAATAGATAGTCTTAATTGAAATTCACCAAGACTATTCTCAAATCTAACATTAAGGTTGAACAAATAGCCATTGATAAAAACACATTCATCTTAGAGGGCCTCCTCTTAAAGGACTTGACAAGAACACACAGGCCTAGAATCTAACATGGCACCTTTTCCCAACGTTCACAATCATCAGAATCACCTTTTATTCAAAGCCAATTTTAGTGCCCCAATTTTGCACCCTCATCATCCAACCATAGCCTAAGCATTTGCTGAGTTTAATGCGTTATGCAGAGCCATTATGGTAGTCCTGCTAACCGGTTAGTGGGCGGAGGTTTGGGGGCAGCACCACCGAAAGAAAATTTTTTAGCCTTCAATTATATTGCCACCAGACATCTAAATTTCCCAAACTCTATACCAACAACCAATCTCTAAAGAGAAAAAAAAAGAAATCTCGAAAAACATGCCAGGTGACATGTGGCATGCCGCTGTAAGGCCTCGCCCGAGCACCGGTCCGGTCCGATGAGGGATCAAAATGCTCTTCAGGAGAAACTCCACTATTGGAACTCGCTGTGAGTTCGGAAAATTGATTTGTGTGATTTTGAAGGTTGAAAAGTGAGTCACCACTTTAATTTATTTATTTTAATTGGAAAAATTAAAGAAAACCCAACACGATTGACTCCAAAATTTGATTTTATCCCAATGGAAAAATGCACCAATCCACGAGGGACCAAGGAGGGCTCGGGGATAAGGTTTTGGTAATTACACAGTTTAAGAAAATGTTATTTTCTTTAGCTTGGCTTGAAATGCAAAATATCTCTTAAAATTGAATTTTTATGTATGCATGAACAAAAAATATAATGATGAATGAACATATATGTATATATATGATGTGATGGAATGACAATAATAAATAAATAGGCCAAATAAATCCTATTTAATTATTATAATATCAAAACAAATGGAATAAAGGGGATCTTTACTCTAGCCCTTATGGGTACTTATCCCTTATGGGTACTAGGGAAAGCACACATTCCCCAAAATAAACTGAAAACAAAATCACAAAATAAAGGATTAATGTGAATAAATAAAAGGAAAACAATATTGATAAAAAGATTTTTGGAGTTGATGCCCTTCAGAATGGCAGCCTGCATATCTTATTGAATAGGAATCAAACCCCACGCAGTTCTCCCTTCTTGCGAAGGAGGGGTTTTAAAAATGTGTTGGTTAGCTTATTAACTTAATTCTAATTCTTAAATTAATAAGTTTTAGATCTTTTTAGTTTTAGACCTAAAGATAATTCTAGATCTAAATTTAGAATTTTAAGATAGGAAAGGAATTATACCTTTGCTTTCCTTGGCTTTCGGACGAATGGAACTAGTTTTGCTCCGGATCTCAACTCCACCTTGAATTCAAAGGAAGCTTGGAATCTAGATCTAGAAGCAGCAAATGTGTGATTATAAGAATGAAAATATGCTTTGAAATATGCCTAAATTGCTTTGAAATGCTCTAGAATGCTTTAGAATCTATTGGAATTCGTTGGAAATCATTGGAAACTGTGCCCAAATGAGGCTGGAGGAGGCTCCTATTTATAGAGCCGGCGGTACGGACGGCGGCGCCGGCGGCATAGGCGGCACGGCCGACGCGCCGGCCGTTTGGGCGGCATGTCCGTACTGGCGGCATGAATTTGATGCTGCTCCGGTGGCATGGAGGGCGGCACGAAAATCGTGCCTCCCAGCGCCACTCATGTGGGTCAATCTGTTTCTATCCGTTTCAGCTCTGATTCGAGCTCTGTTTGATTCCGTGGATTCGTAACTGAAAGACGGTCGACTAGAGGTGAAAGATTTAGGAAATTTATTTTTTTGATGGGGCGCTGCCCCCTTGACCCCTGTCGGCTAGTGGGACCGCCGTATGCGCAGCACCCTATTCTTAGCAGGTGTCAAGCTGCAGCCGAATCAGGAGGTGCAAATTTGAGGGTTCACAGCCGCATGACAGGCATGCGGCGCCATGTCAGAACTGTGTGGTGCCACATGCCATAAGAACCTAATGTGGTGCTGCATAGGTCTTTGTTTTACTATCAATCTTAAAACATATTATACCTTTGCTTTGCATATTGGCTTTGGACTAGACAAGGACATTAGGATATTTTATTATTTATTTCTTATAGCTTCTTATTAAATACTTAGAAGCTTATCTTGTGATTCTAATATTGATGTTTCAAAAATGGAGATTGTTAATGTTGAGAACATAGCTCAAGTGCCATCCTTATCAAGTACAAAAGTTGCTACCATTATTGCGCCTGTTTCGATTTTAAAGAAATTTAATGGCTTGAATTTTAAAAAGTGACAATAGAAGATATTATTCTATCTGATCATGTTGAACCTTATATGGTTCCTAATCAAAGATGCTCTTACTATGAAAAAGGATGAGCGGGATATTCAAGTGAGAGTTGCTCATGATACTTGGCATCATTATGACTTTCTATAAAGAAACTATATCTTGAATGGATTGCATGACTCACTATACAATATGTATAGTGCTATGAAGACTGCTAAATAGTTATGGAAATCCTGGATTTAAAACATAAATTTGAAGATGCTGGTGCCAAAAAGTTTATAGTGGGACGTTTCCTAGACTATAAAATGGTGGATTCCAAAACTGTGGTGAGTCAAGTGCAAGAGCTTTAAGTAATTCTCCATGAAATTCATATAGAGGAGATGAACTTGAATGAAACCTTTCAAGTAGCTACTATCATTGAAAGCTACCCTCTGGCTGGAAGGATTTCAAAAATTACCTTAAGCATAAGTGAAAGGAGATGAACATTAAAGAGCTTATTGTTAGACTTCAAATCAAATAAGACAACAGAAGCTTAGAAAATAGGGGATATGTACCTTCAAAAGCAAAAGCAAACATTGTCGAATGTGTACCAATTCCCAAAAAGAAGAAAAACAAAACAGAAAAGGAGTCCAAGGTGAGACCCAAAGGCAAAGTTTTCAAGAAAAATTCCAAGGCAAATGCTTTAATTGTGATAGGGTAGGTTACAAATCCTCTGAATGTAGGTTGCTAAAAAGAAAAAGAAGAAACAAGAATCAAATATGGTTGATGACATCACACAAGATGTCTGTGACATTAACTTAGCTATTGTAATATTAGAGGTAAACCTAGTCGAGTTAAACCTGAAGGAATGATGGATTGATACTGGTGCTATAAGGCATGTTTGCCTAGAGTGAGAGATGTTTTCCACCTCCAATTTGAAGATTGGGGAAAAGCTATATATAGGCAATTTTGCCATTTTGAAGTCCTCAGTGAAGGAAAGGTGGTGCTAAAGATGACATTTGAAAAAGAGTTGACTCGAAATAATATTCTTTATGTGCTGAAAATTTGCAAGAACTTAGTGTCTAATTCATTACTTAATAAGCATAGGTTTTGCATGATGTTTGAGTCAAACAAGGTTATTTTGTCCAAAAATGGAATGTATATAGGGAGAGGGTATGTACTTGATAGGCTGTTTAAGCTCAATGTAGTTGTAATCACTCGCATGAATTAAATACCTCTTTAATTTATTTGCTTGAGTCTTCTAATTTATGGCATGGTAGACTAGGACATATTAATTATAATGTATTGAAAAGTTTAGTTAACATAGACCACACTCCTAGATTCCATATAAATTTAAAACATAAATGTGAAACCTTTGTTGAGGTGAAATTAACAAGATCATCTTTCCAATCAGTTGAAAGAAAAACTAAACCACTGATGTTGGCTTTTAAACTTCCATTGGGTTAAATAAACTCTAAGTCTATCATACCCTAGCTATAGGTAAGCGCACCTATCATTTGGGTAGTATAGCATAAAAAAGGGTCGATCCCACAGGGAAACTATATAATTATTAGCTCAAACGTTAACTATTATCTGGTAAATCAAATTCTAAGAAAAACTAAAATTAAATTAAATTGAAAATTAAATTATATTAATCGATAGAAAATTGACAAAATCACTAGAAAAGAATCAATGAGTTAATTATCTAAATAGAAACTCCCCCTAGCTCCTTATGTATTTCACGGATTATGAAATCAATCAAATCAAATAATGAATTGAGTTGACAATCATAAAATTAGAATTAAACCTTTCTCATGTGAATTAATCCCCTTTTCCCTAGGCAAATTAAATAGAATCTCTTCTTATTCTATTGGTTAGGCAAAGCATTAAGATTAAGGAATTAAAGTCAAAGGATTTTATAAACCTTCTCTAGTGTCCTAAGCAATCCCCAATATTCATGAGTGATCATATCAAATCAAGGATATCTCTACTCCTTAATAAGAAATCAAGTATCAAATCAATAAGCTAGCAATTGTTAATCAGACTTTATCAATATAAATCATGAATATAAATCAACTCGGGGATTATTTGATTAAAAACCCAATCATTCAATCTATAAAATCAAAACTAGGGTTTGTCCCATCTAGATAAATAGAGTTTAGTTCATGGTAAATTTAAAGAACAATGAACAAGAAAGAAGGGAATGAAAAATCAAATAATCCATAGATAAGTTCTTAAAAATCTTCTCTTCGATCTTGAATTACCCACTTCAAATCCTCTCAAATCTTCTTGTTCCCTTTTGATTTTGATTGTAATCTCTCCTTTTCTTTTCAAAAAGTTATCAATAAGCAAAACTCTCCAAAAGATTATAATCCCCTTAATATTCTCTTTGAAACATCTTTTAGAGGTGTATTTTTTTCTCGACACAGCTTGGAACATGCCCATACTCTAGGGCATGTTAGCATCTGTCTTCATACGAAATTTAGGTCTTCAACATAGGCTGCAATAGACCTAGGTACACAAGTAGGATGTTCAACAAGCCTTGGTACACGCCTGTGTTCTTGGGCATGTTAACCACTGTATTCTTCATTCTTTGCCCAAAATTCACCAAATTCACTCCTTAGCTTTGCAATTTCCAAACCACTTGATCCATGGCTTCCAAATTAGCTAATTCCCTCAAAATACTTTGATAAACCACTTAACAAATAAATTAAACTCAATTTAATAATAAAACACAGTAAGAACAAGGGGTAAAATCTAATCAAATATGCACTTATCAAATTTGCCCACACTTGAGCATTTGCTTGTCCTCAAGAAAATTAAATCAAGATAGTAGTTCGAAATAGAATTTCCTCCCTCAACTTCAAAACAAATCATCAAAATGGACAATAACTCACTCATCATGAAAACTTGAAATCTTCAATCAAGTACTAATTCTCAAACATGATAGTCATATCAAGGGGTCTTCATTATCAAATTCCACAGTTTCTCAAGTCTAAACTACATAATTAAAGGTTTGTGCAAACTATTCCATAGCAACAAAAGTTAAAGCAAAGTAGATTTATAAGATTTTCTCCTCGGTACATTACCACTTCCTTAGTTTTTTTTTTTTTTAATTACTAGAGCAAGACCTTGTTTGAATTGTCATACTAGCCTTTTGCCATGAGTATAAACATCTGTGATGCTAACCTCGGTTACTCAGCTAGAATCACATTTTCAAATGGCTACTAACACTATTCATAATGTCAACTCTAGGATTTTATTGAGTCAAGAACAGCATAATAGATTAAAATTTAAAGCTCCTTTTGCTCTTTCAACTTAACTTATTTTATTTTCCAAGAAAAATAATCAAGTTCCCTAGGATATTAGAAATTTCTACCAAACCTTAAACAAAAGTCACAATAGAATAAAATAAGCGTAAAAATTTAACTAAGAGTTCAAACTCCATTCTATTAAACCAACTCCCTAACATGACTTAACTACCTAACATGACTACCACATCTAATTTTTGACAAATGATTAAGTCAATCAAGCAGGCATCAGCAAATTATTATCATTTAAATGAAAATTCATCCATTAAGAGAATCAATCTCATGTCATGCTACTATCTCAATTCAATTTACTAACTCCTAATGTACAACCTTAAACAATCCCCCCACACTTAATGAACATATTGTCCTCAAGGTGTTAGAGATAAAGAAAATAGGAATAGAAGAGAAAAAGATGTACTGCCCTGAAATTGGTCGCATGAATAGAGTCACTATTTGGTGCATAACTTTCAATACATAAAGACAAGAATTAAATGAGGCATTCATTTGCAAAAAATAACAAACTGAAATATCATAGATCACAAATAAAAATAACAATACATGCATAATAGATAACTAATCATTACTCTTACAAGAAAGAAAGAAAATATTCCTAGCTTAAAATTATCATTAGGTCATACAATCAATTTCAATTTGACATAAACTAGGTTAACCCAACTCTTTACTTCTCTTTCCTAGGTGTCCTTTTACCCCTCTTCACATACATAGGGCTGCCCCTCTCCCTTGTTTGTGATTCTCATTACGTTGCATTATCTTTGCACTAGATAGTGTAATAGCCCTCATCATATTTTCAGCCTCCTTTCCCTCTTTTTCTATGTCCACTATCTATTCTCGGGTGAAAGTGTACTCATTCTCAACTGGATAGGACCTACAATAGGCATAAAAAGGTTATGGTTTATTCAGGGGTCATGGCAGTCTTAGGGGCACTCTTAGGAGGTTTAGGGTTAGATGGACTAGGTTCCATCTTGGTTATGGGTTTGTCTGAGCTCATACTTGCAATTTCTTTCAATGTAAATTAAATCAGAGCAACAATTCAGAATGTGATCTATACAATGGAAGCCTCTCTCTAATATGCTCAAAAGGAATAATAAACACATGACTCATGGATAAGTAAATGGAAGTAGGTAACTCATGCATAGGAAAAGAAAACTAATCCTCATCTGCTGAGGAGACAGGATCATCAACTTCTATTGGCTCATCATCATCTGCCGGAGGTGAGGGTGGTGGTGATAGAGGTAGTTGTGTGGAAGGAACAAACCCCAAATGCTAAAAAAACTCCATCATCGAGTGCTTAATCCATCTCTTATGCTTAGCCTTATGGTCTAACCAAGCCTCGATGCACTAATGTTGTTTCTGCATCAGGTTCATCATCTGAGGCTGTAGCTCGTGAAGCTGCTTCTGCTGATAGTCTAATCTCCCCACCTTGCTCTCTATCTTACACAGCTGCCTCTCCAAATAAGTCATCTTGCAATCCTCTGCCTTTGGATCGCTAATGGTATGTACCCAATCTTGATAGCTTAGAGAAAGGAAAACAAGAGGAGGTGGTGCAAAGTCTAAAGGTCTAAGAACATTGATTGCTAGTGGTAGAGGTGGGTCAATTATAGTAGGTGCAGGAGGTAGTGCAGCTCGAATGGAATAATAGTCAATATTAGATTATAGAATGCCCATCCTCCTTAAAGTCATCAAACCAATGGAACTTGGCACTCCATACACAGTTATTAGGGGAAGAGCAACAAAGACCCTTAATGACTTTTCCAATCGGGTCACATACATTTCGCTAAACAATTCGTCCCTCGACCCCTTTCGGGCCTCTGAATACAAGTAGTAGATGATTGTGTGGGTGACATTACAGCAGTGGCAGTTGACCATACATTGCAAAAAGAAAAGATCTCTCAGACCAGCCACCCCTGTACTATCTTTGCATCTAGCAATGGTGTAGGCAATGAGGTTATGGACCACTCAGAGACTAACAAAGGTGAGATGAGAGGCAGGCACTTTTGTGTATTGACCTCTAGTGCTGAGTAAAGTCCCAGTCAAACCCTAAACTCATTTATACTCATCTGAAAGCTGGTGGTGCCTAATCTGAATATGATCAACTCTCAGTCTGACCAACTCAGCTTTTTGTTTTCTAGGTGGAGTGTGGAAAGGAACTCCAAAGTTAGCTCTCTATATGCCACCTTCGAGATTTTGTAGAATTCCTCCCACCTAGGTTGATGGAGGTATTGGCAAAGCACTCCAGATTGGCCAACCTGATCCATGGCTTCCCAGTCAATCATCCTACTAGGCTCAAATGATTTGTTTGTTAATGTGGTGAACCTTTCTCTAGCCTCAGCCTCAACAAACTAAATACAGGGGTGGTTCTCAATAAAGGTAGTCTCTGGTGCTACCGTTGGTGGAGGAGGTGGTGGCTACTAGATTCACCTTGCCGTCTTTTGAAGGGAGGTGGTGAATGGTGTGAAGAAACAAGTGGGCGATGTGGAGGCATCCTGCAAAATAATCAACCAAACACTAAAACAAAGTAAGCCACCAAAAATAAAGAGTATTAGATCAATTGACAAAAATTTGGTAGCAGGACAGCATAAGGACAAACATCTGTCTCAAATCTAACAAAAACAGCTAATCAACCCACAAACAACATCCAATCAATCAATACTTAATATTCAAGCCACCAAAACTCACACAATTAAATAAAATTCATCCATCCCATTTAACCAAATATCTCCCAATTCCAAAACCATGACCCATTACAAGGATATCTCCATTACCCATCACAAGAAATATGTCAATTACAGAAAAATTAGCAAATAAACTCACCCTTGTGATTTAAAGTAGAGAAATCAAAGTTAAAGAGTCATATCTTAGGTGAATGAGAAGAAAAAAAATCTAAAAAATTCAAAAGGATCTAACCACGAATTTACCCAACAACAATACAATCTCAAATTCTAAAACCTAAAGAAAATTAATGTGTGAGTGAAATTTTTGAAGAAATAGAGAAAGAGTTATACAGTTTTTTATGAGAGACACTTAAGAGAAATTGAGAGAAGATGAAAGAATGAAGGAATGAGAGTGGGCGAGAGAAATTTAAAGGAAAAATCGTGTTTTAATGATGGACACATCCGAGAACATAGGCATGTTCTAGGGTGTGTAAGCATCAGACACAATCCTATTTGAAGGCATAATGCAGACCGTGTTTAGCTTTACGCAAAACCAAAATTGATTTTTTCTTGGACACTCCCATGTCGTTGGCCATGTGGGTGGGTATATAGCTATCTATGCTAACCTTCATATTGTAGTTTCTTAGAACATGGGCATGTCTGCTTTTGTAAGAAAATTTGAAATTCCACTTTTCAGCATTTTGAAGGAATAGTTGAAATGGCTTTATCCTAGGGTGTGTAGCTCCCTACCTCCATCAAATTAAAGACTTTTCACCATTTTTCTTGCAAAAACACTTAGCCAAAGATTGAATAAGCCAAAAACAAAATAAGCAAAATTAAAAAAAACTAAAACAACAATGGGTTGCCTCCCATTCAGCTCTTCTTCAACGTCGTATTAGCTAGACGGTCAGGAATGATTTCTCATTTTAAAACTTATAAATGAAGTATCTCCTTAACACTTTCTACCTCTCCTCCAAAATACAATTTTAATCTTTGCCCATTCACCTTAAAATCACCTTTTTCAGGGTGAGTAACTTCCACAACTCCATAGGGAAAGACTTATTTCACTATAAATGAACTTGACCATTTAGATTTAAGCTTACTAGTGTGAGGCCTCACCTAAGCACCGGCCTGATCCGCTAAAGGGAATCGGGATGCTCATTTGAGTTTAGACTCAGGATAGAACCCTCGGGTTTGGATTTGATTGATTTTTGAAAATGATTTTAGGAGTCATCACGTTAATTTTATTTAGTTGGGAAAACATTAAGAAAAAAACCCAAGTTGACTCTAATTTATTAATTTTTAATTTGCCCATGGATAAAATCACTAGCTCCAAACTAGATTGAGTTCAGGGAATAATTTTTTAGTTAAATAACGCGATTTGGCTTTTAAGTTTAATTTGACTTAAAAAATGATTTCATGAATGACATTTATTAATTATAATAAAATGCATGAATATGACATAATATGAATGCATGGCACATGTATATTGAGGAAACAATTTGTCTCATCCCAACCTTAGAGATATGATGTTCCTAGAATATGGGGAGACATAAGGTCACCCACGCCCGTAGAACCCACTTACATATAAACCAGTCATGCCTAGGATCTTACCAAACCTCTTATAATAACTCATTTATAACATTTAGATGAATACCTTTAATTGTGAAAGTCTAAAATAAATCATTACATATAAAATTCATAAGGAAATAATATATATCAATAAGTATCAATCAATATTCCCCGAGCATCTAATGACAAGACTTTATAAATTAGTATTATTGATAACTCGGACAAGGAATTCCCTAAGCAAAGTAGAATGCTTGAGCCATCACCTTGTCTCCTCACATTTGCTCACCTGGAACCACACAAGAAAAAAGGGGTGAGATAGATGATCTCAATGAGTAAACAATAAGGCACATATATCACATATTCCTTTGAAAGGGAAACATAGCTTATACATATAGTTCATGATTTATAATTCATGAATCAGGTTATAATTTAACAAGGGTTCAATTTGGCAAGTTTGCAGAAATCACACTTATAACTTAAAAAGAGTGAAGGCTATTACTCTATTACTGGAACTTATAAAGGAGAGGTGGCCTTATACCAAATTCCAACTCCTATCACTTATAAGGCATGAAGCTGATCGGGCTCCATGGCTAGAACCACCCTTTTCTAGCTCAGGTGGATACACTACCCCTATCCATCGAGTTAAGACCATGTGCACAGGTTCTGATGATTACCTGCATCGACATGAGGATTCTGCATAAAGGGTAAAAGGTACCATAGCTAGAGCTAATGGTAATTACAATTAACAATATCACATAAGGCAATAATAACATGCATTCCAATAACAATAGTGGTTTAGCTTTCAAACAAAAGATACAATGATAGTGTAGTTCTAGAAAGAATATAAGTTAGGATGTTAATCATAAGAAGTTTGCATTGGACAAACAAACTAGTTTTGGACCAAATGTCCTTTGGCAACCCAAGCTTGTCAAAGAAATCATATAATAATATTTACAATAGAAAGACCTTGGGTTTCAAAGATCACAAAGGCTCACATAACATGGTATCACATATTTGTAACATAACAAAATGCTACTTGCACTTGTAGAATGAATACGATGTTTACTCACACTTGAAACAGGAATATAGAGTTTACTCACTTAGGGTTCCTTTGCTCCTAGTATACGTAGTCCCTTTGCACTTCTAAAGCTCCTCAAACTCTAACATAATATTTGATTTAATACTGAGTATTTATTTACTCATGATGCTCCAATCCCGTAACTACCCATGCACATATAGCATATACATACACTTAGAGTTCACATATAGGTGTACTCATCACTTGCACATAATACATTGACTTTAAAAGTCTTGCACACTTAGGCCTTATAGGCTCACATGAGAACACATTACAATCATGTCCATACCTTTCTAAGGTCATCACAATATTATTACCTCAATATCATTTCACTTTAACAATCATCTTAATACACTCTACACTTCCATACATGTCAACTTAACCATTAACCTTTCAAGTGTCATGCTTAACTTTTATGATCCTTTTTATTCAATTGTCACTTCATCAACTCAAAGCCATGTATTTATTATCAAGTCATCATAACATCTAGTTCCATATTTTCTAATCATATTTGTACTCTAATCTCAATACAAGGTTAAGATACCTTAAGTATACCATAATGCATTTAAGCTTATTTAGGATCATACCTTCAACTAACATGAAATTTTATCATTTATTAGACATACATACATGTCAATAATCATCAAAACACATCACATAAAAATTATAAACATTGGGACAAAGATATTCATGAAGGTCGAATGCATCACCAAGGTAAAAATTAAATTATTTTTCTTTTCGCACTTTTCGTCTATTTCAGAAATATGTAAAAACATGGTTTAAACCAAGATTTTTCATGTAAACACAACAAAAATCATTTTAGAATTTTGATCCATATGAATCGGCCACACTTGGTGTTGTTTATACATAAAAATTCAACTTTTGAATTATAGAGCACAAAATCATGAGTTTTCTTATTTTCAGTATTTTCTGGTCATTTCAAAAATATGTAAATAGGTTGTTTAAACTATTATTTTTCATTCAAATCATAGCAAATATCAGTTTAGAACACATCCATACATGATTCAGCAGCCATAGATAGGATTTATACAAAAAAATTCCAAGTTTAAAGGCTTAGGTGAAAAATCATGAGTTTTCACGCTTTCCGTGCTTTTCGTTCATTTCAGCAATAAACAGACACATGATTCAAATTATTATTTTTTAGCTAAGCAAAACAAATATCAGTTTAGAGTACTTCCTCACACAAATCGGCCACCATATATCAATTAAATAATAGAATTTTCTAACTTCTAAGTTCTAACACAAAAACCTTGGACTCCTTTGTTTTTCGAAACTTTCCGGTCGTCACAAAAATATGCAGAAATATTATTTAATCCAATATTTTTCATTAAAACATATCAAAAATCAGCTTAGAGAACAACAATACACAAATCCCATCCCCCACCCCCCCCCCCCCCCCCCCCCCGGCCGGTGATGTTTATGCATAAAAATTGCGATTTTAAGTTATAGAATTCACCTTTGGAGAAATCTCACGGAAAGAATTGTGTTTTTGGTAGAAAATAGATTTTCTCTCCCAAAAACTCACCCAAACAGAATTACATCTGTAAAAATCAGTAGTCAACTAATTCAAAATAATTTTCCCATAATTTATTTTATAGAAATCAGTTTAGAAATTGAAAGAGAAGAAAAACTTACAATTACGGTCAAGAAATCGCAAAACGGAAAGGTGTTTTCTTAATTTTGGTAGAGAGAAATATTTTGAGAGGATTTTTCTACCAAGATACATAAAGAATAAAGTGATGGCTACTGGAACTTTGGTCTGGCCGAATTTTAGAATATATATTGGGGTTTGAGTGAAATTTCCACTAATACCCTTAATGAACTAGGTTAGGAGGATTTTAGTGTAGTGGGCTTTTGGGTATTTGGGCTTTTATTTAAATTTTGGGCTGAGTAAAATTAAAAATAAAAAGAATATTTTTCTTATTATTTTTGTAACATTTTTCCCAAAAATAATTATTTTAAAATATTTTAAAAATACTCATAAAATTATTTTATACTTAAAAATTGTCTTATGCATGAAAATTCATTTTATTCTAAAATAAATTCTTTTATGCAAATGCACTTTGTATAAATCATTTATTTCACAATAGCAACTCATATTATGCATATTAAAATTAATTTAATATGCCACATACTCATCAATCACTTAGATTACTAATTTTCACAAAAGTACACACTTAACCTTAATAGTTCTAAATCAAGCAATTTATCACGAAAATTCCTAGGGTGGGTGTGGGTTGTTACACAATTAAAATAAACATTCATAAATTAAGGAGAGTGTTCCCTATGGTTCTTTAGAGATTTAGGAGAACCACATAATCACTCCTTAGTTCCAAATAATTACATTAATAACATATTGGGATGTCTTCTCTAGCCCTTATGGGATTCTAGGAAGACCACTGATTCCCTTAAAATATTATAAAAAATAATTGCATTTGAGAAAAGTGAAAAAATAAGCTTAAATTGAAAAATTGGATTTGAAGTTTGGATTTAAATTCCAAATGTACTCACATACCCCATTGAATAGGGATCAAAATCTACGTATTTCATTCCATGATTAAGTGGAGGGGTTTATATATTGATAAAAATAATTTTTTGTTTGGTGATAGAGTTTATAAAAATACTTTGGATTTTGATGGATGAGATGAAAAAAGTATTTTATTAGACCAAAGTTCCATTTTATCGGACTGGGCAACAGGATAAAAATGTATGGTGAGTGAATTAATTAATTAAAATGATTAATTAATTAATTAAAAATAGTGGATGAGTAAAAAATGAGATTTTGATTTAATAATAAAAAAGGGTAATTAATTAATTAAAAAGATTAATTAATTAATTAATTAATTAATGAGTGATAAAAATGATTTTAGTTAATTAAAATGATTTAATAACTTGGTTTGGATGAGGAAATTAATTAATTAAAATGATTAATTAATTAATCAGAGAGTGATTGGAGGGAGAAGAAGAACAAAAGTTGACAAATAGCAATCGATATCAACTTCATGTGTTTGAAATGAGGAAATGAAAGGACTATTTGTAGGAAAAATAAGGTAGGGGTGATTTAGAAAGTAAAAATATGAAATGACAAAAAGGATAGGCTAAAAAATATTTTAAAAAAATGAATTGAGTGCATTTTGGGCATTTCAGCCTAAGAAATTCCAGCTGGGTGGTGTGGAGCTGCGGCCCGAGTGATGCAGCGGGCCACGTCAAAGGAGGCGAGGCTCCACGGTGCCCTAGATGCGAAGCAGCGTCAGAAGCTGATGCAGCCCGACACGCTCGTCCATGCATCTTTCTAGTCCATTTTTGGGGCTTCAATGTTAGTTTTCAAGAGTTATGGAACTCAAAAAAATTATTGGTTAGTGCCGTTAGGCTCGAAATTAATTTTAGAACAGTCAGTCTGGGAGAAAATTTGATCAGTTTCAGAAAAAAGCTATTTGGTATAACAAATTTGGTTAGGGTAGGAAAGACATCAGATTGTGCCAAGAATATTTCAACCAATTTTGAATAGTTTGGAATTAATTCTGGAGGTGTTGAAATAAGGGTTCACAGCTACTCCCTCATCAAAATTGTCTATCAGCTAGACAGTTTTGATGAGAGTGAACCCAAAACTTTTATAGATCGAAGTTCGAAAAATAATTTTGGTTATAACGAGATAATTTTGGTGAATTTTGGCACTTGATTTGACTATTTTTAGAAGAATGGTGAATTTTAAGGTTCATAATTTTTCCATTTTGCTAATGCAAAAGCCGCATTTTGGGTAGGAAATAAGCAAATGAGGTGTTTATGGGTAGATGAAAATCTCAAGAATATGCTAAAACTTTTAGATTTTGATTCTGAATTGAAACTGGTAAAAAATTGATTTTTACGCAATTAGATAATTATAGGGCACTTTTTACTATGCGCTATTTTATCTTTACTTGCTCTAAAACTCTATAAATACCACACTCACACACCTCACTCTTTCACACCTCCCATTTGCTCCCAACGTGAGCATCATCATTTTTTTAATAATAAAATTTTTTCCTTTTCTCTCACTCTTTTTCTTTTTCTTTTTTTTTTAATAATAAATAATAGCAAAATTTTTTTAATAATTTTTTTCTTTTCTTTTTTTTAATATCAATATATTATATTTTTTTATAATAAGTAATAGTAACAATAAATTTTTTTTATCATTATTATTATACTTACCTGTTTGCTCCTTATTCTGCTTGTCATATGCAGCATCCCGTGATAATGACTTCAGGATCTTTCCGCGGAACTTCCTCCTCCCGCCATGTCACCCCCACTCCCTCGAGTGGGTCACGCTAGCACACGTACAAGGCACCAAAGAATAATGACAACTCTGCACTTTTATTGAAGGATTCCGAGAGACACGCCTCTCACAATGGTCATATGGTAGTTAATATATCACGATGATCGTTTTCAGTTCATTCTATTCTTTAGATCTTTATATATATATATATGTGTGTGTGTGTGTGTGTGTGTGTGTGTGTGTGTGTGTGTGAATATATGTATATGTATATGTATATATATGTATGTATATATGTATATGTATATGTATATATATGTATATACATATATATATATATGT